>WTSP01003523.1:0-15503 GCA_025331215.1 Actenoides lindsayi
AAGGAGAGGCAGCTCCGCCGGGCCAGGGGCAGGGAGGGCTGCACAGCCCTCCTGCCACTCCAAGTCCTGCCCTTTGCATCTCCCCAAAGACCCAGGTCTGGGGCACACAGACTCATTTCCTTTGCCTGGGGCAACGATTTGCCCTGGGAGAGGTGAACATGAGCTCCAAACCTCTGCAAGAGCCAACATTTAGGTGATGCCCTGCTTCCTCTGAAATCGATACCAAAACTTCCCTGACACCAGATGGGCTGAGACCTGGCGCCGTGCCAAAGCACAATTCCCCAGTCAGACATCCAATTCATTACATTTCTGCTTCTTCATTCAGAAGAGCTGGTCTCAGTTAGCACCCTACAAAGTTTCCTACCCTGTATTTGCCACTATTAGTCGCTCAAAGCAACTCAGAAAAGCGACGACCCTCATCGGTTTTAGTACACATAACCTGGCCATAAGGTCTTTATTGGATTAAACCGGAAGATCATGTTAACCGGCGATTAAATTACTGATAACTAGAAGGCAATGTAATAAAGACAAGAACATTCCTGGGCTCCCACCACAACACCACAGCCTGACAGCACCGTTGATACCACAGCACCCGCCAACTCGGGGGAGCGCAAGGTGCGCTCTACTCACTGCTTAAAACGCAGCCAGGTGGTAGGTGGTATCTGCTCACTGTTTTGCAGTACAGAGCAGTGAGGCTCGCTGCAAAAAGGCCTACTCCGTCTGATCGAAACGGCAGGGGGATTTCGAAGAGGCAAAATGCAATTACTGGTGCTGGAATTGAGCCAGCTGGGGCTAATGCCCTAATCTTCCAGAAGTAACTATCTGCGACAGGTCCACACGCACAAAAGAGATCATGGTTAAAAGAGAGACCCAGGGTAGGAACGTGGTTAGGTCTCATTATGCTTGGAATTTGCTTCAGGTAGAGACTGGGCACCAAGTGCTGCAGCTGTTCCCAGTCAGCCTGATGTCTCCTTCCCGCTCAGGGTAGGAGCTGCAATAAGGCTGGAACAAGCCACCTTCACCCAAACACAATGTCAGCCAGGGATAGCGGCACCAGAATAACACCATGCACAGCGAAATCCTCTTTGTCACAGGTCAGCCTTTGACAGCAATGTCTTGGTCAAGATGGCTTGTCCCGAGATAGAGCACCTAACGTGCCAGCGTACACTAAACCAGGGCACAAACTAGAGGCATCTTGGGAGCTGAGATCAGGCAGGGGACTGCTCAGCGCTAAGCTTCTTATGGAGACAGTCATTACCAGGTGCTTCATTTCATTAATGCTTTGGGTTGAAGATGGTATTAAGAACTGCGGATTTGCTGTCAGTCTGGATGAAGAGGCAGCAGATTTCAGAAAGGCTGGAAGAGACTGGGATCTCTCTGGCCAGAGGCAAGTAACTCGTCATGGAAGGAAGTGAATCTCACCGTCAGAGAAGAGTTGGTGATGGAAGATATCTTATCCCATTAGCTGGTCAGAAAACTTATTTTTCTTTGAATGAATTCCTTCTAAGTCATCTGTCCTGCTATCCCTCATCCTAGCTCTCCTGGGAATCCTTTCTGCCAATTACTACGCATAATTAAAAGATTACAATTTCCCACCCCCATCCCTGCAAAGCACCACATGCCATCCTAGTGAATCACCAACCTATAAGACTAGATTTGATAGCTCCCAGCACAGTTATGCCTTGATCTTCAAAGGCACGAGCTTGGAGCTGAAAGAGCAGACCCTGGCCATAAGGAGGTGAGCTTCAAGCCAGCCCACCATCACACTGGAAGATGTGATGATGCACTCCAATCCTTGGAAGGTCAGCTGTTGGGCAAGGGAGGAAAGGACTAAGTGCCTTCATCGCCAAGATATTCACAAGTCTTGCATCAGTTTTCAGGAGTCTGCACTTTCCAGCAATTAATGATTATGTTGCCTCAACCTAGAGCCTTCACTGGACGGGGAAACACATGGGCACTGTGTTCAGACTGAGCCAAGGGAGAACACTGAGAGGTGCAAACCAGGCAGCACTCCAGGATGGATATGCCACCATACAACTCACTAAAAAACAGGGACTCCAAGGAACCTGCAGCCCTAATGATTCCCACCTTCTAGCCCTAAAGCTAGAGGAGATATTGTACCTGTTATCTAGGAAATCCAGTGTGACAGTAGGAAACACAGGGAATTGGAAGCCTCCAGGCGAAACAAGATGGAAAAGATGGGAAGGAGAGAAAGGAGGACAAGAAGGGCCAGATGCAAGTCCCTGCAGGTCCAGTCTATCTTCAGGGTTGATCTGGGGCTCAGGCCGATTTGATACCAAAGGTGAAACAAAGCAGCCAAACCCAAACTACAACATGAGAAACTTCTGGGTTTCCTGGAAGCCCGAGAACACTGGGATGCAGAAGTTACAGGTTCAGAGCTTCACTGACTTGCCTGGTGGCTGAGGCGAGTCACACGCTGCTTCTTCCCATAAGAATACAGCAGCCATGTTCCCACCAGACCTAATCCATCTCTTCCAGACACAGCTCCACTGGGCAGCAGCTGTGCACAGGTTACTTAGCACACATGCAGGCATGCACTTCTGCGCATACTCTGAAAGAATGAGACGAATTTCAGGGTCCTTTCACTGGCTCTCATATAACCTGATAGATTTACTGTTCTGTAGCATAAATCAGCAAAAGCACATAATTCAGGAGAATCAGAGTCCCAGGCTGAGCTCTGCCAGTGGGAGTTTGTTCTCATTTTTTAATGGACTAACAGGTGGCCCTAAATGCCACTTGTTTTCCAGAAATATTTTTAAAGTATGTTGGAGTGCACTTAAGTGAGCAGCAGCTGCAGATTATTATTTTTTATCTCTTGCAACCTCAAAGTCGCACAAAGGCAGAAGAGTCTCCCCACACAGACTTCAGAAGGACCAAAAAAAAAGAAAAAAAGAAAAAAAAAAAAAAGAGAGAGAGATAACTAATACAGCTTCGAAATCTCAGGAGATCTGGCCTACCTGCAAGAAAACCACCAATTCCAGGCCCACTGTCTTTACAACAAACTCAGAAAGATGCCAGCACAGGTCTCCTTTCACAGCAGTGAATTTTCTCTTTCCAGTTAGAGTAACAATCCTGTTTTGTGCCTTGATTGATACAGGGTCTCAAATCTGTGCCTGGGACAGAGCTACCAGCTATGCTGGGCTACACTTCACTGTCATTCAAAGAAAAATCTCACATAAGTAAAACTTACACCATAAATTTTTCTTTTTTTTTTTTTTCCCTTAAACAGCAGCTGTTTGAAACTGTTTAATTGATTTATATGTTGAAAATAATCTAACAGATGTCATCACACATTTTCACAAGGTATCACATGGCATCTGTCACACATGCAGCATGTGAGATCCATTGGATGTGTGCACCTCTTGTGCACAGTCTTTGCATGACAGGAGAAGGCTGCCCAATTTAGAGATGCTATTACAATATCCTTTATTGTAAAATGACACACAGCAGGTTTCTAATTAAATTTTAAGTAGAAATACACTCCCAGCTCTTGAATAATTCAAACTGTTCTATTAACCAAGGTTCTGAAATACCACCGAGGCACGAGCTCTGGACACAGCAATGGCCAGGGGAAAATACAACGCTTGAAAGCACAAAGGTAGTTAGCTGGGCAGCGGACAGGGCAGGGTAAAGGACAGCTGAAAGAGCACATCTGTTCATGGAGGGAAGCACTGCAGGCAAGGACGGAAGGAGAGAGGAGCGTGTTGCGCATACAGATGGGGCGAGGCACGTGCAAGAGCAGAGGCTGAGTTGGGTACCCAGTGCAGCTCGCTCTCAATGCACAAGCACATGCTGTTCTCCAAGTCACGTCCAGAGCTGTGAGTACATGCAGGTGCCTGCTGGCACACCAATAAAAGCGCCGCTGAGCGCGCTGCCAGCCTGTGAGAGAGCCTAAGCCAGAGCACGTCCCAAGGATGCCCTGCTAGGAACACGCACCATCCACCCAGCATCGCTGTGGAGCCAGCATCCCCCTGGAGCCAGCACCCCCAGCTTCCCCACTGCAAGCTCTGCGAGTGCCCCGGGGGCCACAAGAGCTGCAGGGTGGCCAGAGCAGGGCCAGATGAGGTTAGCAGCAAAGTGAGTGAGCAAAGGGCTTTAGAGACCTAAGCTGGATGGCCCTTGCCCCACAGAGCATGCCCTGTGCCCCAGTGGGCAGCCTGAGCCAAAGCACAGCAGCAGCTCTCAGCCCTGTGTGAGCACAGGTCTTCTTTAAGGTCACAGAAATAGAACTGAAGATAAAACAAGACTCACACTTTCTAATTGCAGACCTCAGTCAGACCTGCTGAGAGGGAGGCAGCCACACGGCATAAGGGAGGAAGGATAAGGCTGAAGCCTGGTCCCTGGGTAACACTTAACACATGCCCCACATAACACTCAAGAGCAGGAGCATGTGAAATAATCTCCTGAACTACTGGAAACCCTGCAACGCTCCTCCTTCCATCCCTCTTCCTAAGAGAATCTCAAAGCCAATGAATGGCTTGGGGGAAGACCACTGAGGAGACTCGGAGGTCTCAAAAACACACTCCACAGAGAGCTCAAACACCAACAAAATTCATTTTAGCCATGACTCCCCAAGAAGCAGGCAGGGCAGGAGAAGCAATAGGACAGCTACCCAAGGGAGAAAACTCACCGTCTTCTCTTGAGCCAAATCCCCACCAAAGTCACAGAGTGAAGAATCCAGAATTTGGCCTGGGGAACCCAGCTTTGACTCAAACCCTAAGAGGGCCTTGATCTCTGAGCTGGGATCTTGAGAACTTTATGTTGTACTTAACTGATAGCAACAGAAAGAAGGGAGAAAGAAGCAAGCATAAAAGGGGGAAGGAGATAAAGAACAAGGGCATGAGGCAATGGGAAAGGAGGTGGAGGTAATACTTTTCCCAGCTCATAGCAGCTCAGGAATAAAGGCTCAGCTGTAACTTGGTTTCTAAAGCCTGTGCTTGCTCAGGGTTCACTGGGGACACATCAGGCAGTGAGGTGAGAAAATAGAGCTGACGTTTAATCTCAGGCCCTCTTAGCGAGAGTTGTGTCAAAGCAAGAAGACGGATCCCTGCATCCTTCCACCTCCCCAGAGTCCCTGCAGAGCAAGGAGGAAGAATGGGGTAAAAATAACCTACCTGTTGCTGGTCCCATATCCAGGCTGGAGTCATTGAGCTCTCCTCCATCCTCCCAGAAGTACTGTGGGGGCTGCAAGATCTTGGACTCCTCATTCTCCTCGCTGGCAAAGCCCGATCCCGGGGCAGCATGAAGAAACCCAGGGGCAAGATCAGGCTCTGCAGCCTCTGGGTTGGTTTGCTCATGGGAATTGATGGCCTCCAAGTGGGACATCACGGCAAACTCCAGCAGGGAAGTTGATGTGAGGCCATCGGTGGTTGGCTCCTCCGAGGAGGCAAGGCAGAGGCACAAGGTCCCTGTATAACGACAACAAACCCGTATCAGAGATAGGACTGGCACCCACTGGGCTTGTCTTCTTGCAGCCTGCTCCTGCCAAACCAGCCTACTGCACATACCTGCCTTGGGGGTAACCAGCCCCTCAGATGGGCTGTGCTCTCTCAGCTGAGGAGGAAAGTCTGGATATTTCAGGAAACATCAATAACCATGCACAGGAGGTTTCACATCCAGGAGGAGTTGGGGCCAAGCAGCCAAAAGAGGGCAATGATGGTTCACCCTCTCTAAGGTTTCTTGCCTCTTTGAAATGGGTGTTTTGTTAATCACCCATCCTGGACAGGAGGTGGAATGTCTTCGACTTAAGCCATGAAACCCCGGCCCTGTGAAGTTAGTAAAAGCTTCCTATCCACCTGTCACCCAGGCAAGATTTCACCCTAGTGCTCCTGATCTGCAGCTATATTGTACGCAGGGGGACTGATTTAAACCAAAATTATTTAAAACACCAAGATTAATAATGTTTTAAATCAGTAGGCTGGAAATCTATTTTTAAGTCATTGATTTGAACTTCATTTTGCATTCACATTTCTTGTTTTCAGAAGGAAGGGCTGTCACAGGTAAGAGTTAAAATGCACCAACAGCAAACATCTACCCAATGCTAAGCAGGGAGACAGGCTGCATTTTACACTTTTCTTCCAACAATTATACCCTTGTTATTTCCATTTTATCTTTTAGAAGATTTGACTGACACTTCTTGATTCCTAGATGAGATTTTAATTGTGATTTGTGTCAAGGTACATTCACATGCATATTGAACTTCAATCAAAATGCAAGAAAACAGCACCTGGAACTTGCCTTTCAACCAATAAATACTATGATAAATATGGAGACACACAGAAAAAAATATGAGATTACCAAAACATGTTTTACATTTAAAACAGTTTTGTTAAGCAAGCAAAGTAACTAATTTGGGTGAACTGAACCAATTGCTTCCTAACTCTGTTCTTCAGCACATTAAAACTAGAAGATCTCATCCTCTCACAGCTGATTTTTATTCATAGATTAGAAGAAAAAAGGACAAGTTTTCCCGCTTTCTCAGCTCATACTCAGTTTCTCAATTCTTAATGAACTAGTCACTGAACTGAACTAATTGAATAAGCTGAAATGAAGACTAATTTGGTATTTTTCTTTGATAGCTGATTTTCTAGACAAGAGAAATGCAGCAGATCTAATCCATCTGGACTTGAGTAAAATATCCAATACAGCACCGCATGCAGAATCACAAGAGGCAAGAAAAGACACTGATTAGCAGGAAAACTGTAAGGCAACTGTAAGGCACTGGCTATACAAAAAAAAATGACAGAGCTTGTGCTGGAGGGAGGCTATCAGTGGAATTCCTCAAGGTCTGTCCTTGGATCTGCTGTTCTTCAACATTTTCCTAAGTGACCTTGGAACAAAAATTAGGAACATGATAATGAAATTAGCCAAGGACACAAAGTAAGGAGACATCCATACTGCACAGAGAGACTGTAGGTACAGTGAGGTGATCTTGAGAATGGAAATAAATATTATGAAAAGAAATGGTACGAAGGGATAAGTCAAGACCTTGAGAATTAGCACCAAACATTTCTGATACAAGATAGGAAACCATCCATTAGAAATATCTTAAGAGGAGAAACTGCTGTATTAGAAACAGCTCTGAGATATCACTGGAATGTAGATGTGAAAATGCTTGCACAGTTCTGAAGTATTAGAAATAGAGAGATTTCACAAAGCACTGCTGAGACATCACCTGGATGCTGCATGCAGGTCTGCAAACACATGGCCTGGAACGATTTAAGCAGAGCTAAGCTGCCTTCAGGCAAGGGCAACCTCCGGAGCTTCCTTCCCACTACTATGTTCTACGACTCAGTGTCCCAGAAGGACAAATTCAAATCAGGACAGATGCCAAGATGAGCTGTGGAGCAATGGCAGGTGGGTTGGTCCTGGTGCTTTCACTGAAAACATTGGCTCGGTAACACAAAAAGTTTGGGACTTGCTGCTCACCTGGCAGGCCGATTACCAAACCTGTCCTGGGAACACTGGAAGCCAGAAATGCATTTCTCAAGCCTTCTGCCTTGCTGTGACCACCTCCACCTTCCTCCACCATTCTCTGAACTGAGCAAAATCCAGTATCAGTTACTCTTTCCCATATACACTAGGACCAGGCTTCAGCACTTCTCAATCTTATTTGGTTTTTTTTCTATTGATCCAAGGCAAGATTGACTGAGGCCAGCGCAGCAAGAAAAAGGGAATGGGAACAGAGGCAGAGCATCAAAGGGAAACAAAGCTACTGCAGCCTCCTGGAGCCAACCAAAGCACCTCTGGGCAGCCCTGGGGATGGGCCAGCTCCCTGTGAGCTGTGCACACACAGTGAAGTCCACAGCTGGAAATGAGATTTCACACGCCTCTTGTGCACGAGTACGGATTTGGAGAGACCTGGCCAGGCCAGTCCTCATGCCAGTTCAGTGGTGTTCACCAGGCTCTGATGTGATGGTGCCCACACCGTGCGTCTCCAGAAGAGACTTGCACCACTAACAGCACTGCTGAGCTCTGCAGCCCAGCAGAGAGAGCACTTGTCTTGAGGGGCTTACAGCTTAAGCAAACGTGACAGAGAGCAGTGAGGGGCAGAAAGGGAACATTATTCTCAAAGTTATCCAACAAAGGGGAGCAGAAGGATAGGGAGAAACCATGGCAAGTCCAAGGCCACATGGAAAATCCGCAGTAGTTGGGACTGCAACTGACTGCCTGGATCTTTCATCAGCTCTTTATCCACTCCAATGCCTCAGTATCCCCCAACTCCCAGGAGTGGACACGTGGCTAGTGTAGCATGGCTGGAAAGTCAAGGCACCATGATACATGTTCCGGGTCTCCCAGTCAGTGAGGCAAAGCATAACTCTGCAGCAGCTCTGAAGACGGGCTCAAGCCTCTTCGTTTGCCATCTGCTACACCCCATTTGTGCTGCCTTCAGAGCTCAGCCACAGCCTGCCTGGCCACCTCTGCAACAGACATCTCACGGCAGGTGAACCTGGGCACCCAGAGAGCTAATCCCATCCACGCAGGAAGCTCAGACCCCGGGAGTTTGTTTACCCTCATCTAACTCTGTAGTGTTTACCCAGTTAAAACCCCCTAAGCTGCATTATCTGGTTTACTGGGATGCGTTACTCTCCTCAGCCCAAGATAAAACTACATCTCATCCCTACGAATGAGTCATGAATTGACATAGCCTGAGCAAGCCAGGTGTCTCCTGGGGTGGATCTGGAGTCAGACAATTTGGGGCCCAATTACAGGCATAGTATGCAGAGGTTGCTCTGGGGGAACCCTCTGTGCCAGCACCAGCCCAAATGCCGCAGGGCTAACAGCACCACTGCACCAGTGTACAAATCATCACATCTCCAGGCAGCATCCCGACACCAATTCATACCGTTTGCACCTGGATCAAAAACTCAAAGGCTTGGGGTGCCAAGCAGCAAACCCAAACTTTGCCACTTTTCTCCTCTCTTCCAACCATCTCATAAAGGAGCTCAACACACCTGTCAACTCCAAAGCAAAGAATCAAAGCGCAAGCTGAGCTGGGAGGCAGGGGAGCACAGCCGAGAGAAGAAATATAATGCCCGAGACGTTGGTCGCTGGCCATTTTCCTCCTAGGATGGGCAACAGGAATTAGAAGACTTCTATCAGCCATAATTCTCCCGATTTTATATTCTGAAAGGCAGATCAAGTGATAGGAATAAAGAAACAGAAATGAATAAAGCCCTGCGACTGTAGACGGGAGGGAGCAGGGAACGGAGCCAGGGCTCGCCAGCTGCTTCAATGGGGCGTTTGTCTCTCATTTCTATTTTTGCGGCACCTCTGCGTAACCTGGAGGAGATGAGGCTCTGCATGCTAAAGAGGGCAGCCAGCCTTCAGCCTTCAGCGAAACGGCAGCACTGGGAGCACGGGAGGAAAAGCCCTCCCCAGATCAGACAGAGGAGGGGCGAGAAAGGAGAGAAAGTGGGAGAGGTAGGTGAGGGAACAAAGACAGAGCACCAAAATCAGCACGGGAGGGCCTGCGCCGGCTGCGAGCTCTCCAATGGCGAGCACCCACAGAGGTGACACTCGGAGGTAAAGCTGACCTGGCAAAAAAACGCTTCACCTCTGTAAGGAGCAGAATGGGGCAATTTCAACCAAAAGGAGTAATACTGCCGTGTTACCTTTCCAGGACCGCTGGAAAAGAGCCAGCCAGGAGGGGACACACATTAAATGAGTTTGCTGACCCCACCGGTGCCTCAGAAAATGCTACCAGGTCAAAGTGGCAAAGCTTGTTCTGTTCAGCTCAGCAGAGGATTCGATGCAACAGCCCCAGAGAAGGCTGACGGGGGAGGTTTGCTCAACAGCAGAAAAAAAGAAACTAACTGAGGAAAGAACATCTGCCACCCCTCTCCCAAACTGCTGTGAATAAGAGCAGTTTCACATTTCTAAACAATTCGAAAACAACCCTGAAGTATTTTCTACATTAGCCCACCAAGAACCACTTTATCCCTTTGCCACAAGGCAAGCACCGCTCCACAGGACAGGGCAGCTATTTAAAAGCTCCCAACTGGCCCATTGAATAGTACCAGAAGTGGAAGAGGAAATAAGTCATTTCTGTATTCAGCTGAAATGAGAGGAGGGATTTGGGGAGATGAGATGGAATCTGGCTGTGACTGTGTCAAACAGCCTTTAAATTTTTCTTGCTTTTTAATTAACAACGGGCAAACCTCAGTTTTCTCTCCAAGGAAACACAAACAACCCTTACGATGTCATCGCATCAGCTTGACCTATAGAGGGACTGTCATGCCCTTTGGTTTACCCAACTGAAGGTTGGTTTTACCTCCCCTTCCTGGGTGCTGTGGCTACACCACATTGCCATGAAATCAGGATCAGCCTGCTGAAAGGGACAGCAGTCTCCTGGAGCACACACTGACCTACCTGTCACCAACTAGCAGAGCCTGTACAACACCACTAACGGGCAGTTACACAACTGGTACCAGGGAAGGGGGGTGTCAAAGTATCTTGGTAGTGCCAACACAGCAGCCACAACAGCTGGCCCTGCTACTGTTGACCTTCCTTTCAGGCACACCCCAAACCCAGGAGTTACTCAACAATGTTTTTTCCCTAGGAGAGCTGGGTCAGGAATGGGTCATTTACTGATAATCGGTTAGGACAGAAACACAATGACCAGATGAGGGAAGCATCTGCCAGGGATATTCCCTCCCCCAGACCACCACGCCTGGAAAAGCTGAGGAGCAAGGAAGGCTCAAGGGTAGAGTGGAGAGAGGTCTCACGGCAGAACAGCCAAGGCACAAACCACTTCCAGAACTTAACAATAACACAGAGTAATTTAAATAACAACAACAACAACAAAAGGATCCTGACCACAGACAGTGGAGGAAGAGACGAAAATGTTCAGCTGAGGGATATCCAAGCTGATTCCCCACTCTCTCCTGGAATCTCTGTGCCCCAGACCCCCAACAGCTTGCACAGAGAAGCATATGGAGTGACCGTGTATCAGACCAAGTCCTTTTGGTGTGAATCCAGAGTTACAGACCACACCTGTGCTGGGATGCTCCGCCTAAGAGAACTCTCCCAGTCCAGCTGCCACATGGCCTTATTGCAGCTCTCCCACACTGCACTAGACCACTTACAAATCCAGACAGGTCACTAATCTCTGAGATCATTTCCTATTAGGGCTTCAGAAAACAAGATCAGACTGCTACCCTCCTCTAGTACTGCTAGTAACCAGGTCCCTCACACAGTGTCCTTCTTAAAACCATCCACCTTCCAACAGCCCCAGTACATTTTACAAAGCAACGGGAAAAGCACTGAGGTCTGCAAGGTCTCAGGTCTTACCAACCTGCACCAACAAGAGGGACAAGGCACAACTGAAGCAACCCTTGCAATGGGACAACTCTTTAGAGAGAGATCCTAGAGCATGCTGTAGCTGTGCCAGCATCTTTAAGCTTTCAGAGACCTTTACAGGTAGCCTAATCAGAGAGCTCACACACCCAGTCTCAGGGTGCACATGTCTGCACACACTGATGGGTGCAGCCTCGCAAAGGACAGCCAACATTCGCTCCCTTGGCACTTCAGCAGAGAACATCTACAGCAGGCAGACCCAGGTATACCACAGGCAATGGCAAGGCACGGCCAGAAGATGCACCTGCTTTTGCAGAAATCGCAGACGTCAGCACGCGTGCACCAGGTGCCTGACCTCCAGGGGTGCCAGGCATCCTCAGCCCAGTGCTGGGAAGTCAGGTCTCCTGTCCTTGTAAGCAGTGACATCAGGACTGTGCTGAGCACCACCACCCATCCCCACAGAAGACACTCTAGGCAAGCAGGTCACGGCAACTCAGACGAGCCTGTGTGTCCTTTCCCCTTTGCTCAATCACTCATACCGGGAGTCACAATCTTGCTTGGTTCCAGTCTCCCAGACTGTTTGCCTTTGCTCCCTCCCCACATCATCTTTTAGCCTTCGCACCTCCCTCCTCTGCTGCTGCAACGTCTGCTCTCCTCCGCACCTTTTGCTATCAACAGTGGCAGTTCCCAGCTCACAGCCGGGGGGGAAGAGGGGGGTGGACGCGCAGCCCCTGAGGAAACAGCACTGAGTAGACAGTTTTATACAGCAAAAGTGAATTTTCTTCCCTCAGTTACCTTTCATAGGCCCCCTCAAAGCAGCCCACAGGCCCCCGGGGGTTAACAGACCACAAGATGAAAGCCACTGTTCTAAGAGAAAAACCACAGCCCACAGATTGCTTTTCTCTCTCACGGGCCCAAAGCATTTCATCTGTCTGCTAAAAATCACCTCATCAGGCCTGTGCTTCCTCTTCTTGCTCTGTCCCAACTTGGACCATGTACTCCATGGCACTCAGTCTGATTTCCAGCACACTAAATAAAGGCTCGTGGCAGCTTAATTTTCAAAACCTCCCTGCCCAGGCAGAGCAAGCACTATCCCAGATGTAAGAGGGACTCCCCTCAAGACATGGTTGCCCATCAAAATATAACAGAAGCCTTTTACTCCCCAAAAGGTGTTTGAAACTCACTGGGTACAACACCAAGCACAAAATGTTTACACTCCATCCATCCCCTGTAGCACAGCAGTGACGACCGCCCTGCCACATGCTGTCATGCCATGCCCCAGTCTCACCCCCAAGAGGCTCCCCTCCCCAAATAACCTCATGCAAAATAGGCAAAAGAAAGCTCACGCCAAGGTTTGGTAGTCCTGGGGCACATGTGGGGTCCCAACACATCAGGCTCAACAGGAAGAGCCAAGAGTGGCTGCAGTTGTCATAGAGAGGGAAGGCTGCAAAGCTGCCTTCCCAACAGTAAAAAAAAAAACTATACCCCAAACAAGAATGTCCATTCAAGCCCTGGTAACCACTGTTGGGCTTAACCAGGCACAGGGACAGTGCCAGACTGATCCAAGGCCCAGCAGGGTGTATCTTCCTTGCCAGCATCCCTGGCCCTCTGAACAAACCAACGCACGTGTTTGCTTTGCCTCTGTGCAGGCTGCGCTCGTGCGGATGACAAACAGGCTCTCTCCGTTCTTTTGGGATTACGTGTTTCAATAGCCAGCAAGAACGGGAAGCAAGTTCACCCGCGTGCCAGCTGCGGGCTGTGATGCACCTTCCCCGCTCTCTCCCCGGCCCCGAGGCAGGGCTGCCACGGCTGCTGCTGCTTACTCAGGTACCCACAAAATGCCGGAGCTTCTTCCCATGCCAAACAAGTGGAAAAAACTTTTGAGTGCTCTGATCTGCAGCTCATCGCCGGCAGCTTCCCCTTGAGGGCTTAACATAGTTATTTCTACCCCTGATGCCTATAATTAAATGAACATTTCCTTATGGCACTGAAGAGGCCAAGAAAAAACTGACTACAGGGAATTTTCATCCATCCTGATTTATACTCCCTCATCTCAGGCTCATTCACACAATGCTAACAAGGAATCTTCTAAGCAGGCAGAACGGAAAAAAAAGCCCCAAACCTTAAACAGCCCACATGCAGACAAGCACCTGGGGATACAACAGCAGGGAAGAGACCAATTCCCTCCCTTCTCCCCCTGCTTTTAACCACATCATTTTCCTACTTGCAAAAGCAAAGGGGCTCAGATACCCTAGAGCCTGGAGTGATGTTTCCATGCTCTGTCAGCAGACCTGTGCTGCCCAGCAGTCTGATGAGGCACACCTCCCTCTCCAGACCCATCCCGCAGGTCTGCGGAGGCTCCTGAGCCTGGGAAGCACTCAGTTCCTCCAGCTCTGTCTCAGGTTTTAACTATTCCTGTCCTACAGGACTGGGGGAGCAAGGCCAGAGCACACCGAGTTATTCCAGGCTAGAACAGATCCTAAACCACTGAGCAAAGCTATTAACCAAAGCAGGGCTTGATTTATAGATACCTAGCAGTCTACATTTCCACTTCTGACTGCCCATTTAGGTAGGAGTCCAAGCGTCTGGAGATGCCTGGCCAACAGAGGTCCAGCCCCTCAGAGCTGTCACAGCACACCAGGATTACCAGTTTCACTAGATTAGGAACTCACCTCCCACCCCTATGCCTCTCCCTGCTAGGACAGCAGAGAGGATCACAGGGAAACCCAAGGACCCAAATCCTCCCTCTCATCACCGGCTGGACTGCAATGCTAGAAAGTTTCCAGAAGCCTCAGCAGAATAGGAAACACACCCTCCACTCAGCACAGCGGGATCAGCTGTCGTCCTTTTGCCAGCTAGGTTTTAAAACCACTACAAGGTCTATCTCCTTCCTCTGCAGAGTAAATATAGCTTTCAAACAATGGGGACGGGGCCAATCCTCACTGGCAGACCAGCAGAGTAGGAATGTGGCAGTTCCCCTCCACACACCTTCTCCTCCTCTGTAGAGGAGGCAGAGGTCTGGATGAACTTGAGGACACAAGTCTCCTGCAGAGTTGTGGAGAAAGGACCTTTGCCAGCCATGCCTGAGGTTTTCCCTAATGTGGACAACCCGCCTGGAGGAAGGGTTCCCTGCTCAGCTCAGTAAAGGCTTTCTGCTTCTGTGCCACACACTACTGGCACAAAACCTCAACAGGTTTTCAGATCCGTTTTGTTCTTTAAACTCAGCATTGTTTGCAAACCTAAAAGGCTTTATCCCCTCTCGTTAGGGAGCCCTGGACGACAGAGGCAAAGCACTGTACATACAGCTCACGGACAGAGCTGCTCCATAGATGACATATTCCCCCATGAATGTTTTCAGGAGATTGGGGTAATAACAGAGACTTGCCAGGGGGCTGGATGTCACCGTATCACAGCTCAGTTGTGCTGGAAGACAGCGACTGGTTGGGAGATCAGCCCTTCCCTCCCTGCCAGAATTACTCAAGACAAAGACTCCTCCACTCTTTAAATGTCCCCGTTCAAAACTCCTGATCCACAGTAACCAGATTTCTGTACAAAAGGGATGGGGGTAGGGAGAGAGCAGACAATCTCTGCCTCATGGTCTTCGGGGGCATCCCTTTGTTGGGAAATTTCCCCCGACTATTTAAAAATAGAAGCAGAGCCTTCATAACTATTCCAGGTATAATTACTCCTGCACTTAATTGCGTTTCCCTGGCACCCTACCTCTCCTCCAAATTTCAAGAGGAGGCTCTTGGGGAAACGCGGAGCAATTTGTGGTTCCCCCTTCCTTTGTGCCAGTTTCGCGGTAGTTAGCAAAATTACCACGACGCCAGGCGAAGCCATCGACAGAGAAGGCGGTTTTGGGGCAGCCCTGCGAGGCGTCGCGGCGGGCAGCGCGCCCCGTCCGTCCCCTCCCCGCACCGCCGGCGCTGGCCACAGCGTGCCGGGGCCCCCCAGGAACCAGCGCTGCGCACCCCGCTCTGAGGCTGGGGACCCCGCGTGTGCCCCCATCCCTGAGGGCTGAAACACACGTGCCTCTGGCCGCCCACCCCCGTCGCCCTACGAGGGTCCCAGGGAAGACACCGGCCACTACAGAGGGTTCCGAGGTCAGTGCCCGGTACCCAGGGAAAGCTGCGGGGTGGAGGACGGGGACCAGACAGAGATCACAGTACCCGGGGATCAACTGT
>WTSP01003524.1:6836-17542 GCA_025331215.1 Actenoides lindsayi
AAAAAATGCTTCTATAAATACATTAATAATAAAAGGAGGGCCAGAGAAAATATTCATTTCTTACTGGATGAAGGGGGGAACATAGTGAAAGAGAACAAGGAAAAGGCTGAGATACTTAACACTTTTTTTGCTTCAGTCTTCAACACAAAACCAGATTATCCTCAGGGCAACCGGGCCCCTGAGTTGGTAGGCAGGGATGGGGAGCAGAATATCCCTCCTGTAACCCAGGAGGAGGTAGTTAGGGACCTGCTGAGCCACTCAAATCCTCACAAGTCTATGGGTCTGGATGGGATTCACCCTAGGGTCCTTAGGGAGCTGGTGCAAGAGCTAGCTAAGCCGCTCTCCATCATTTATCACCAGTCCTGGCTAACTGGGGAGGTCCCAGATGACTGGAGGCTGGCTAATGTGATGCCCATCCACAAAAAGGGCTGGAAGGTTGATCCAGAGAACTATAGGCCTGTCAGCCTGACCTCAGTGCTTGGCAAGGTTATGGAACAGATCATCCTGAGTGCCACTGAGCTGCACATACAGGCAACCAGGGTCTCAGGCCCAGACAGTGTGGGTTTAGGAAGGGAAGGTCCTGCCTAAGAACTCTGATCTCGTTCTATGACTAGGTGACTGGCCGGAGAGACGAGGGGAAGGCTGTGGATGTGGCCTACCTAGACCTCAGCAAAGCCTCTGACACAGTCCCCTGCAGCATCCTCTTGGAGAAGCTGATAGCACGTGGCCTGGACAGATGCACCCTTTGCTGGGTTAAAAACTGGCTGGATGACAGGGCACAGAGAGTGTTTGTGAATGGTGCCACATCCAGTTGGTGTCTGGTGACCAGTGGAGTACCCCAGGGTTCAGTACTGGGCCCGGTTCTATTCAACATCTTTATTGATGACCTGGATGAGGGGATTGAGTCTACCCTTAGTAAATTTGCAGATGACACTAAGTAGAGGGGCGGGACTGTCGATCTCCTGGAAGGCAGGGAGATGCTGCAGAGGGACCTGGACAGGCTGGGTCGATGGGCTGAGACCAATAGGATGGAGTTCAACACGGCCAAGTGCTGGGTCCTGCACTTTGGCCACAATAACCTCAGGCAGCACTACAGACTGGGAGATGAGTGGCTGGAGAGCAGCCTGGTTGAGAGGGACTTGGGAGTACTGTTTGACAACCAGCTGAACATGAGTCAGCACTGTGCCCAAGTGGCATGGAAGGCCAATGGGATCTTGGCTTGTATCAGGAACAGTGTGGCCAGCAGGACTATGGATGTGATTCTCTCCCTGTATCTGGCACTAGTGAGGCCTCATCTCGAATACCGCGTGCAGTTCTGGGCCATGCACTTCAAGAAGGATATTGAGGTGCTGGAGCAGGTCCAGAGGAGAGAGATAAGACTGGTGAAGGGACTGGAGGGAAAGTCTTATGAGGAGAGGCTGAAGGAGCTGGGGCTGTTCAGCCTGAAGAAGAGAAGACTCAGCGGACACCTCATCACTCTACACCTACCTGAAAGGTAGTTGTAGGCAGGTGGGTGCTGGACTCTTCTCCCAGGCAAACAGTGACAGAACAAAGGGCATGACCTGAAGCTGCATCAGGGGAGGTTTAGGTTAGATATTAGGAAGCACTTCCTTATGGAACGGGTCATTAGACACTGGAATGGCCTGCCCAGGGAGGTGGTGGAGTCGTCATCCCTCGTGGTGTTTAAGGAAAGATTGGATTTATTTATTTATTTATTTTTATTATTTTATTTGTGGCACTTAGTGACATGGTCTAGCTAGGTGGTGTGGTGTCAGGTCTTAGGCTGGACTTGATGATCTCAAAGGTCTATTCCAGCCTCAACGATAATTCTGTGTAATTTTGTGTAGATACAGAAATACTTTGAGACATAATTTTTTATGCTTTTACTTACCCTGTAGTTTTCTGGAGACCGCAAGAGCTCTGTTACTGGACCAGATTGCAGACTAAATTGGTGTAAGATAACTCCAGTAAATATATCCCAGCAGATCACGACAGAATCCTGGCCTCCGGATAACAGCCAACTTGGATCAAATCTTATGGACTTATCATGTGGATAAAGTAAACAGGTGACTCTGGTACTGTGACCATTCAGAACCTTGTAAGACAGATTGTCTGAAATGAGATGGTACATAAATTATTTCTGTTAAGAATATGGATTCCATATTTTACGGTACATTAGCTAAAAGTCAGGATATTCAAAAGACTAAGTACAAGAATTCTTTGCATGGGATCAAAGAATTTTGGACGTGTTCCTAAAAGGAAGGAAAAAGTTCTGCACTCTGAAGTTCATCTGCTGAAATGTACCTCATTTATTCCTTCAGCAGAATGATTTTTTAAAGGGAAAATGACAAAGATAACTACTGCCCATATCATGACATCTCACATGTTACTTTCAGGTGACTTCATCACCACAGCCATTCCAGGACTTCTAACAGTGCAAAGCACCTTGGTAGTACTAAGATATGATTCGATAGATCAGCTACAAAGAGAGAAAGAACATCATCTTCTATTTTCCTCATTCCTGATCTTCACCCTTATTTTTCAGAGAATTTTTACACGGATCACTGTAGGGTATGTCAGAAGTATGTAGTCTTCTGTGCTTGAGATAAACTTGAACACAATTGTTAAAACTTACCTTTCAAAGGTATGTTTTCTAAAAGTCTTGCTCTTGCACTTTTTAAACCTAGTGTTACAAAAATTTTCCCATTTTCACATCCACACACGAGTTTATCAAGACTAGGTATGTATACAGAAGAACTGACAACTGCACTTTCGATTCCATCTTTAGGTGCACAAAGATGATCAATAATGCCCTCTGACATTGAATGGTGTTTATCAAAATTATCCTGAAGAGTCCACATTGCTGTAATTGGGATCTCTAGAGGGTGGGGAAAAAGAGTAAAGAATTCTTTTTTTTTTCAATTCAAAACAAAAGTCAGCAGTTGCTAGTCCAACACTAGATCACATCTCATTACATCCTTTATTTTTATATCTTCCTATAATCAAACATAGCAGAACCAACTAAGTAAATTTTCTTCACATTTGATAGAGAAGTGTTTATGTATAGATGGTAAGGAAATATGAACATTTACATATTCAGTTCCATGAAGAATTTCTACATACTCCACTTTGTTGCATCTTGCTCCTTCTAACTACAGGCAATCATCACACAATGAATGTGCATTGCTTTCTAATGTAAAAATATTTCTATGAGAATTTAAGTTTTCATAAAAACTGACATAAAGACATAATTAAAAAAACAGCATCAAGGGCACAGAATTTTCAAACCTTTTGGTGAACCATCAAATGTTGACACAGGGACATCAGGAACATGCCACAAAGAGATCCTTCCTGAAGCTTCACCAGAAAAAAGAACCTTATAAAAAGGCTCCTTTCTTTCATTCATAAAGCCCATGACAAATGGAAAACTCTGCCAAAAATAACAGCAAAGAATTATTATTCTTATAGGAAATAGCTGATAAAACAATGCAAATGCAACTTCAAATGTTTTATACATGAAAAACTGTAGAAATATAAAACAAACAATTGCTGAAACCTTACCAGCTACTAAGCTCTGCTTAGAGCAGGTCTACTGTGCCCGGAGCAAGACTCTCAAAGATCATCTCTGTTTTGCTAGTATCCTTGGCTAAAGCTAAATCACTAATGGAAAAATGAAATGGGAAGGGTCCCTAGGTTTACTGTCTCTAAACGAAGATTTTATCAATAGTATCACCAACATATAAAAAAAATGGCAGCATAAGCACCAAAATCAGGCTGAAAAAATGCAGTGAAACATTGATAAACTTCACATCAAAACAAATGCAGTAAAGCTTCAATCATGAGAGCTTAAATTGCTACAAATAAGGAAAGGTAATAATTGCAATTTTACATACATAGGTAACTGTCTGTTACACTAATTCAGTTATCTGACAAAAGTTTGTTACTACAGAAATGTAATATTTATAAACAGACTTATTGACATTTACCTAATTTAGTCAACACTAGAACTAATAGACAAACACCATGTTTTTATTCTCCCATAACTAGAAGTCTGTAGTGTTTTGGGGTTTTTTGGTGTTTTTTTGTTTTGTGAATTTTTTTGTTCGGTGGGGTTTTTTTTGTTTTGGTTTGGTTTTTTGTTTGTTTGTTTGAAGGTATAACACCACAGATAATTCTGTATCACCACATTAGTAAAAAAGAAACTATGTGATAATCCACTGGTGATTTGCCAAGAACGTCGTATTTAATTGTTACGTAAGCTTCATTTTCAAGTATCAAACTATTATATTATCTATGTGAGATGTCTACAGGAAAGCTTCTAGTTGGTCAAAACTCTCCAGAAATCAAGAAAATTAGGAATCTCCAGATCTGTCTAAATTAGTATGTTTGAGTTTATACCAAGCACGTACTTTGGAAGTGAATGCTTAGATTTGTGTTGTGGAGCATCTCTTAGAGCAACAGATCAGGATTCTTTTTCCATGAAAATAAATTGGGAGATGTGTGCAGGACCACACAAGAAAACCCACACCAAAAAAAGGTCAAAAGAACACCCTCTACAGTAGATAATGGGGATGAAAAGTCATCAGCACAAATGGTTTTGTTCATACATCAGCTTTACTTAGTGTAGATAGTTTGTTTGCTCCTTCAAGACATTTTAATAACATCCCCATATGTTAGATATATTTTATTTACAACGTTAAAGTTTGGGAGTAAATTCCACAACAAACAACTGTACCTTAATGTGGTTCAGTTTATCATCTAGGAATGGAGATCAAAACAGATCATCACACATGTATTTTTGTAGTCTCACAAGTCTGCTATAAAAATTATTCAGGTACCAAGGTTAATATTAAAGCAGACATATTAGAAAAGGGCAAGTGACAGTATTTTAAAAATGCATACATTTTGTAGGAAGAATTTATGAGCTTCCTACCATCACTGTAACTATTATTTGTTAAGTCATGTATTTGGGCTCTTTCTTTTCCCTCGCTACATTTGACCTTTTGGCATCCTTCAGCACTTACACTGTCTGATTTTAGATCACAGCATTTCAGGGAAAAACTGAATGGCTTGTAATATTGCCTTTCAACTGAAAATTAAATCTGTCAGGTTTGGCAAGAGTATGCAACAAAAATTATTTCCAAGAGCCTGTAGTTGTGAACGGAAAGCAAAAAAACCCCAAACACACACAAACACAAAAACCCAAACAAACAAAAAACCCACCAAAAGTCAAAACCCAACCCAACAAAAAACCCACAACAAAACCAACAACAATAAAAAACAACCAAACAAAAAAACAGCCTTGACCAGAGTAAGAATCCCTGCCACATTTTTTTTTTCCCCTACTTCCTAATTCTAATAAATTTTCTACTTTTTAAAATCAACTGGTTTACTCTACCTATTTCTTTATGGTCACACAAAGCACTACTCAAAAATTGAGTCAAGATGCAGGTTTTCCACCATAGGTGAGTCCACTTGAGCTATTTTGCAACTTCTAAATTTGAAATTGGTGTGACATACTCCGCTAAATGTGAATTCTCCATAAGAAGCATAAAGATCACCTTTTTTAGCTTCCTCTTGACCTTAGAGGCTTCTTCAAGCAGTGACTGTGGTTCTAAAGGAAGTCACATGTCTAATTTATGTGCTCACAGTGCAAGAAAGTTAGGCATGTGATTATGCCTCTGAAGGCTCCAGATAACAGTATTCTGGACAAAATATCACAGATTGAAATCTCTTCAATTTAGGATGGATACATATGGGAAACAACCTATTTATGAAGTTATACTGAAACAATTATTAATAAAACAAAAACTAAGCAACTTGCTTACATTTTGGTTTGGGATTGGCTTTGTTGTTAGTGAGTTAGAATTTTTTTTTTTCTTTTTTTACAGATTTGAAAGTAAAGGCTTCTAAAGCTATTTTAGACCACCTGTAACTTACAAAAGATTTTTCTTTTTCCAAAACCAGGAAAAAAATATAAAGCAAATCATTTCAATAATTGGCCTATCTATAGGTAAAACTACAGTAATCTTTTTCCCAGTGGGAAAAGTAAATATTGCAAGAATTTAAGGAAAAAAAGCTATGAGCCAGGTTTCTAAGTAGAACATTAAAATTAAGGAATAATCTTACTCATTGTTTCTATAGAGCAATTAAATCTGTTCACAAATTCAACTTTTTTTTTTTTTTAGGAATTATTCTGGTAATTGTAAACAGATAATGAAAGAACTCTTACTGTAAAGCTTTAAGAATTTACCTTATTTTCCTTTACACCAGTAAAGCAGAGTAAATGAGGATAAACAGTTTCTCTCAGCACCTTCCCATCAGAAGGATATATGCTTTTAAAAAGCCTGCTGCATAATTAGAAAAAATAAATAAATTTATTTAAAAACTTTAAAAAGTCATAGTTTTTGGTTGTTTTTTTTTCAGAAAGCCATAGTTTATAGAAAGGAGAACAGTAGCATCCAAGATTCACAAGTTAAATTAAAATTATCGAATAAGTAGTTACAAGAGACTTTTTGAAATCACAGCACCAGCTGCCCAAGTTCTACATGGCTAATCTTATTCCAGTGTTCCCTGCTGTGTCAAACAAAGACTGAGGGCTTTCAAACTCAGGATAAATCTTTGAGTGCCAAAGTGGTTTTGTTCTGGTTTTTAATCATTTGCAACATGCAGAGATTTTCCATAATAAACCTCACAAAGTCCATCTTGTACCTGAACTTTTTGTATGAATTTCCCATCTGAGCCCACCTGTTTAGCAGCTGGTAGATGTAACTGTGGCCATCTTCTGTCCAGATGATAAGTCTGTAAGCTGCTAGTACTTCGCCACCAGCAAAGCACTGACCACTTTTACAGAACTCAGTACAAAGCAAGGAGAAATCACAATAATCATAGACCTAAACTTGGAAAAAACCCAATAAAATATAAACAAACAGTATTAGCACATGCATTTCAATTCTAGCTGGTTTGGAGCAATGGATCAAAGAGTAGAATATGAGCTTGTCCTTGTAGTTTTAAGTACCTCTTTTAAAGCCACAGCAGTTTCATGCTACCAAATTACTGCAAAGTCAGAATCAAACCACGTATTTCAAAGACAAAGAAACTGACAATAAAAAAAAAAAAAGCAGCAGTACAGCAGTAGAGCCTTCTGTTATATTATGGTATTTTGGATGAGAATTACTTCATTTTGCCTTGCATTCATTACTAACATTTACTGGACTGTTATTTTCTTTGAAAGAGGAAGGTAATTAATTTTGCACATAAATGACATTTAAGACTGATAAAAGGTGCAAACACTTCTATCTGTACTCTTTACAAGAAGATCTGCTGGCATAATCACACCTTAGAGATTTTTTTTTTCTTTTTTTTTTGAGGAGCAACAGATTTTTCTTTTTTGCAAGTTAATTGAATGCAAAGAACAGATAATCCCCTCCACTTGAGAAAATTCTTCTCTTTTCTATTTTTAGAGCTGGTAAAAAATAAATAAATTATTTGTTTACTTCCTCTGACCTTCCCATTTTAAGTGGGACAGGATATTACTAGGGCAACCTAGGATATTGTCTGCTTGTTCACATTCCTGGTAGCCTCACAGAGTATTCATAGCCACATTTTTATAAGTTATTGCAGCAGTATAAGGAAACAGATTTCAGAATGAGAATTTATATAGATTATTTATAGCTAATTTCTAGTCATTAGCTAACTTCTAGCTAAATTGCTCTATATTTTCATTACTACAGAACTGGGTTAAGGAACCACTCTAAACACAAATGTGAATCTCTCCTATGCTACATATTCCTTTATTAGAAAGGTATGTTCTAAGATTATCATAATCTTTTATATTATAGTTGTATATTAATTGAAACATAGAAGTTGAAAAACCATTACTTATATATCTATAACACTACTTTAAGCAGCAAAATATAAGTATTCAAGTATATAATGGTGATATGACAAGAAATGTGCACCTCTTGTGGAAAAACTAATAGAAACCAATGCATTTACATAGATTTTTCCATTAAAAGCCTATGTGTTCTATACCTGGAATTTCTTTATAAATGCTTTTGTACAGACTTTCTTAGATAGCCCAAGAGAAATCTCAAGAATACCCTACAACTGTATTATTCAAAGTTTACTCAAGTGTATGCGAACTCCTGTTCTCCGTGTAACAGGTACATATGTTGCACTAGTAACTCAGGTATTTTAATAGATCAGGATTATTTTAATAGGAATGTCATAACACTGGAAAAAAAACCAAACAGTGTTTACAAAAAACTGCAGTTTAAGATTTAAAAAACAGTTTCAATAACTACACAATGCATTTATTTTATTTCAGCTACGAGAAAAAAAAAAAAAAAAAAAGATATAGTCTGGGGTATTGAGTTTTGCTGTCTTCTGTTACTGACCAAGACTATTGGCCCTGATGGAACAAAGACCCAAGGTTACCAAGGACTTGCCAACTGTGATTACTTCTGTCATACTTAAGCTGTTTCTGTGCACCTTTGTCTCCTTTAGAAATGCACTGTGGAAGGGACTATAATGCACCCAGGACTCTAAAACTGACTAATGCTTGAAGTAATCACCTTTCTACCCAGACAATTTCATGTTAAATTTTTAAAGCACAGATATATAAATAAAAATTAAACACTCAGGCAGTTAAGAAATCAGAAAAGTGAGACAGTACACTATTATATCTGACAATTAATAAACACTTTTTCTTTAAGCTGAGGAGAAAAACAAGTATCTGCATGTAAAAAATAACATTAGCTTTTCAAAATTATTCACAAACTAAAAAGAAAGTATAATGCTCGATAATGTACCTGCCAGCACGTGGAGGACACAACTAGGAGGAGCCTTTCTGTATAAGTACAAAACTGTACTGCTTGACATTTTAGACAGTCCAGAGATTTTGATTCCTTCTCATATACATTATGTGTCTCCTTTACAACACAGAGGAAAAAAATCCGTAAGATTTAATTTAGATATCTGAGCTCTTACTTTCAGGATAGAAACAAAACTATTGAAAATAAGTTTGTTAACATACACTTTCGAAATACAAAGCAATAGATAATTCTTAAAAGTGAGATAGGAAGACGGGAGGGTTTAAAAGTACCATATAAACAGAAGATATTCATCATGGCTCAGACCTTAATTTCACTTGAAGCAATAATGCATATGGAGAAGGACTAAATGTATGTCTTAGCATCTGCTGTAATGAGTATCTGTTAAGTATTCTGTCAAAAAAATAGCTACAATCACCTATAAACTGATAGTATCAGATTCAGAATAGCTGATGAATATCGTGTTTTCTCACTCATCTTTTTTACAACCAGGACTCTCTGAGATGCATGGTGTTGTCATGTGTCTTGTTTGAACTTAGCACCTCTAAAAAGTAGTGGAAAAGGAATTAACTTTAAGTTTTGTATTGCTGAATATAAAAAAGGTTAAACATATATATATTTAGCCTTTTTGTGTGAATATCAGACTTAGCAATATGATCATGCTCAAAACTATTATACTGGAATTATTTTCCACAGTATCACAGAATGTTAGGGCTTAGAAGGGACCTCGAAAGATTGTCTAGACCAACCTTCCTGCCGGAGCAGGACCACCTATATTAGTTCACACAGGAATGTGTCCAGGTGGGTTTTGAATGTCTCCAGACAAGGAGACTCCACAACAGGGGCAGTTTGTTCCAGTGTTATTCCATTAATTATTAACTAAATCACTGAAAACTGATGGTTTTTTGTTTTGAAAGAGATACCAATAGTATCAAAATCTCTCAAAGAAGCTGTATGATTATCATGGAATCATAGCCATCAAAATGGAAACCAATCTCTCACTACACATTGCAGCTCCAATTAATTCCAATTAAATCCAACACTATTTATTAAGATAAATGTGCTCTTAAAATAAACTGCTCTTCAAAATATGATGTAGCTGGACTGTTACTAACTCTATACTCCTGTCTTCACAAAAGAAGGCACCAGACAGTAAAAATAACTATAACATACGCTTCTCTGATATCTGTAATCAGCTGTTACAGTCACCAGAATTTCTACAGTATTTTTTTGCCATAGGATTGTTAAAAAGACACTGTCCCTCACCCCCTACCCCCAAGCACTGCCGAAAAAACAAAAATACATCACAAAACCACCAGTATGGTATCAAACTTGGCATACTCTCTTGAGGGGCCTGCTTTTACCCATTAGTAAGTAGTGCTGCAGCATTTTTTGTAGTTTGTCAAGCAAGGCAGTAATGTATTATGGATACTCAGAGAGGATTGTTGACATTTTGCAATTTCTGTTGATGATTCATAGTACCAGTACCTGTGTAATACTGAAGTTCATTTGTGAACCTAGCTCAGAGTTTAATTAAAACAAAACATTGTAATTCAATTATAACACTTGTACGTGTCACATGACAGCTGCTGAGAGTATTAACACAGGAGCTGCACAAAATAAGCAACTTTGAAGATGAAGAAATAGGACACTTGACACAACAAGAGTCTTTTCCGAGTGAAGACAGAAATGTGGAAGGCAGAAAAAGGAAAAAGTCTAAAGGATCACTTCAAAGAAAGCAACAATCATGAAGAGGGAGCCCAAAGGCCAATTATGAAGAGCTTTGAGTTTCAAAGACAGAGTGAAAGAGTTCAAAGAAAGGAAAAACAATACCAGGTCAGTAGGAAAGCAACAACTTCAGCATCATGGAAT
>WTSP01003526.1:0-21418 GCA_025331215.1 Actenoides lindsayi
TATTAATTTCATTTTCATTAAAGCTGTTCTAGTTTCCTTTCCTAATCGCTAAGTCTCTCTCCCTTATTCCCTTTCTCCTTTCCTTTGGGGAGGGAGGGGGGTTAACAGAGAGCGTCTGTTATAGGTCTAAGGGGCTGTCCTAACCCTAAACCGTGACAAGGTGTTTCAACTAGCTTGCTTATCTTTGATTGCTGCTTATCCCTATACTGTGGTGATAGTCACTTTCCTTTGCCCCTTGAAAAGTTCAGATGATTTAAATGATCTCAGGAACTGCCGTGTTTTTATAAGTGCACAGCAGAGTCTCAGACCACTTTTGCTCAGAAGAAGCATCTCTCTTCCATTCTACTGAGCTCAATTAATACAGAGTGTTCAATTGAACAACAATCTAAGAACCTAAAGGATTAGTAGAACAATCCTTTAGAAACAGAGAAGACAAAAAGTTTGAAGGATTTATGAAAGTCGATTGCATGCTGCAAGAGTACAGCTGCAGATTACAATAATACATATTTACTTTTTCCTAAGGAAAAAGAAAGGTGAGCAAAGAGCCTATATGAAGCAATTCCTGTGTTTTCTGACTATATACCTATATAAGTAAAGCAATATTAATTGTGTAAAAACACCTCTTAGCTGTATTTTGTTCTCATTCAGTTGGAAGCTTAGCTTTTAATTGCTTTCTTTCTTGAACTTGATTTTTATGAAATCTTTCAAGCTGTTTTCTCAGTGCAATAGCCTCTTGACTGTTGCTTCATGTGGTCTGAAATCTAACACTCTATTCACATACATAGAAGTCTTTGGCCACAGCTACATTTAAATCCCATTGTACAAGTCACACAAGAGTCTCTAACATGGATAAACTGGAAATGCAGATTTCCTCAGCTGGGAATATACACCACTGTCATGAATCTAAATCACTGTCATTGACAATTGACATTGTCATGTCAATACCAAACCATGAAAACCTGAACAGAAGATTATCGGAGAGAACTTCTTTTGCTTAGCAAGCTGAAGCAAGTTTATCATAAATCCCCTGGCCTGAGCAATCAATAGGAAGAGCAAATAACTACAGAAAATAAATGAGTAACTATCTATGCACTGATTTTGCAGAATGCTTAAGTACAGCAATGACATTTTAAGTAAAGTAAAGCAATATCAGAGCTAGCAACTTCAGGAAAAATCTTTGCTATATTTGCCAAAATTGCTTAAAATTTTAAGTTTTTAAATAATAAAGAGGCCCGTATTGATGTGTGTTGTAATCCTATTAGGCCAAATGTTATTGGTGTTATTTGTTATTATTCATATGAGCGATTCCTAAAAAACCTGTCAAATGTGAGGGGACACTGTGCCAGGGATTGCTGAAACATATAGAATGACATGACCTTGCCTTGAAACTTTTCACAATTTAATTTAAGTCAAAGCCCAACAAAGGGATGCAATCACTAAGAAAGAAAGGTGAAAGCAACAACAAGAACGCTACTGGACAGCCATCATACAATATTTGTATTAGCTTTTTTACTGTAGACAAGGTTCGGATTTTGTAGAACACTAATTTATGTGGTATTATGAGGATATTCAATTATCTGTGACTTGCCTGTGCTGACTATAGCATGCATTTTCTTTATCTCTGTGATAAATTCTGTTTTTATTTTACCTGTGATGACCTTTAAGAAGCTGTCACACAGCAAGAAAAACAGTGGTATCTGATTTCATAAATCTAAAATAGTTTTAGAGAAAAAGGATTTACCCAAGAAACATGGAACATGTGGCTTAAGATTTGCAGTGACTGAAGTAAGCATGATCTGAAGTGAAGATCTAACCCAAAATAGTTGACGGCTCCTGAAGGAGAAGAAAGATCTGTCCAAAGATTTGTTTGCCATCGGCAGTCAAGAGGAACTTCAGAGATACAGAGGACTTGACTGATGGTGCATGTTGTGTTCTGTATAACACACCAGTGATCTAGGTTAGATTGCTTGGACACACTCATGCTGCTACTTGCAAGTACATGAGTGAGAGAGTGTGAAAGTGTAAAATCCACTTTTTTAAAACTTTGAGAATGAAGTTTTCCAATCCATAAGATCCTTCATTGAGCTTTATTATGCTAATACCACTACAAATCAGTGGTTAATACAGAAACTAAAATCAACACCAATAAAACAGTTAAGTACTTGATGAGTGCTCTGGCAGCTGAAAATTGCATAAGAATAGAATCATATTTTTGTAGTTGCCATCAAAGAAGAGGCTGGTACTGAATGTATTTCAAGGAGAACCTCTTCTGGTGAAGACAGCTGAAGGACATTTTAATATTGATATTTCCACACCTTTAAACTGCCCTGGATATTGCTGAAAAAGTGTATTGCATTATTTTCAGTAATACCTTGGGGGAAAAGATAATTTTAAAATATCTACTGTGAATTGCACATTGCACATGAAATGGTATAGCACATGGACTGTGACAAGCAGTTTGTTCAAAAGAGTTTGAAAAATAAAATATATTGTTAAGTGGTTTCTAACAGAGAAAAAAAATAACAGGAAACAGCCAAGTACTGCTGATGCTGTTGGACCTATTAAAGCTGCAAAAATGTTACATTTTCCCTTGACCTTATAGACCGGTAGCCTAAGTGTATGAAGTATTGCTATATCTCATCAGAGGCCACTGTCTTTATGCTAGCTTTACACTGTCTCAGGACTGAGGTCTGATCTACTGGCTTGTCTGGAGCTCTGTTTTAGCTTGTTTGGCTGTAAAAGCAGTTTTTTTTTCTAATGACCAGGTAGTGTGACTAATTTGTTTAAAGATTCCTTATCTTTGTAGAATATAACCATGTTATCTCTATAGAACATAGTAGGAAATATTTATTATACACATAATGAAATATTTATTCTACACATAATGAAATATTTATGTCCCTAGATTAGTGATGTACTGTAGAGGGGCACAGGCCTGGTAAGATAGCAGAGACCTTGAACACGGGGACACAAGAAATAATGTAGAAGAATATAAACATGAATTGATGGCAGGGTTTAGAGTCAGGGTGGGCCCTTAGACCTACAACAGATGCTATCTGTTAACCCCTCTCCTTCCCCAAAGGGGAAGAGAAAGGGAATAAGGGAGAGAGACTTATGGATTAGAAAAGAAAGCTAGAACAATTTTAATTAAAATAACAATAATAACAATAATAATAATGGATCAAATATATACAAACCTGGTATACAACCCAACCTACCCACCCCCAACCCACCCCCCACCTCTATCTCTGATGACAATTACATCACTGTCACCACTGATGCTGTGGAGTGGGCACTGGGGAAGTCCCAGACCAGACTCAGCAGCAGATGGGAACCGGATTCTGGAGCTGGATTCTGAAATTGGATGGAATACATGGATTGGGATCAAAGGCAGAATAGACAGGGTCCTCCTTGGATGCTGGTCATTGAAGAAGAGAGCTTGATCCTCATGATCCCTCAGCTTTATAACGAGTATGATGTATATGGGCTGGAATCCCTCGTTGGTCAGTTTAGGGTCACCTGTCCTGTCCACTCCTCCCTGCAAGTGTGGCCTTTTACTTTCTGCACCCCCCAACATGGTGCACAAGATCCAGCAGTGACGTTGGTCTGCATACCAATTCAGTTCTTTGGTAAACATTGGGTGTTATCACAAGTGGACACTGTGTAAAAATATACTGCTAACTTCAGAAAGTGCAGTTACTTAGAAGAGACTTTGCTGAAAAGCAAAATCACTGAACAGAATTGATTGAACAAATGATAAGGGAAAGTACATGAGATGATAGTGAATACATGAGATGATAGTGAAGTCCCTGGGGTTATAAACAACTCAGTCATAGTCAGGTAAAGAAATACAAATCTTAGAGCAAAAAAAAAAGAGCAGACTCAGAAGCATAATTTACAGCAGTTCAAACTGTATTGTCATTCCAACATTTTCCTCTCCTTAATAAAGTTTTTTTTCTTGTAGTTACTTTTCCTTCAGTAATTAGATCTATAATAATAATATTTTTTCACTATAGTATTAAGATTTTAACTACACTATTAATAATTTCTTGGATTTACGTGTAAGATGCATTTACTTTTTGCCATTGACAAGACTTTGACCATAGCAATATCTTCAGGGAAAAATTAAGTTTGCTACATACTTGTTTCAATTTAGCATAGCACATGGACTCACCATCCCCCTAAAACCTAGGACATGAAAAAATGTTTTACTTATAGTGCCCACTTCTCTGTAAATGAAGTTTCTTAATTTAAATTCTACTCTGGATTCTAGAATTTAATTTTTTGGCTATCTACATGTAAAAAAACCCTAAAGGTACTTGCCAAGGTTAATTCCTTAATAATTCCTTTAAGCTGTATACTTCATTGAAACAGCACTGGATTTAAATTGACACAACAAATATCAGAGTCTGTCTCAATAACTTAGTATTTCCAACTGAATAACAGTATTAGTGATAGTGAAAGGGCAAAGGGCCCAGGTTACATAAAATATTTCAGATCTGTTGGTATGGATTAGCAAGGATGGGATTGTGACTGGAGGGTTTAATACTTTTTCAGTACAGCACAGAACAGTCTGCCAATCTTCAGCTGGCATCCTCTAAAGACAGGAAGTGAAAGAGCATAGCTTAAAGAAAACACTATTCAAGTATTATTAATTCTCATGTCTGATGTTGAAATAAATATTATATTCTATCTCAACTGCATTCATAGATTTTGCCAGCCTACTGACCTATAGAGCTGTGGAAGACCAAGAATGTTTCTACAAAATTCCTCTGAAAAAGGAGTCTACAAATTCTTTCATTACAAGGAACCTTTTTTGATGCATGTTCTTTAGTATACCCTAAGTCTCCAGCTTCTGACAACGTCTACATCCATAGAAAGCAACAGTTTACTAAAAAAAAAAATATTAATTTTATTCAAATAAAAGATCAATTTATGAAAATCAACTGTTGTCTATTTTAGTGGCATATATTACTCTATTAAAAATATAATAAGAGCAGCTTTATTCCAATCTATCTACTTGCAGTGCCAGTTTCTGATAGTAAGAGCTGTATCTATTAGTCACCAATCAGCCAACATGTGTAGTCTGGTCTCTGGCTTTTGCTGGCAGATAGTTCTGGCTCTCATATTTATCCCCTTATTTTTAGCTTTTTTTATTTGGTTGTTTTTTGTTTTTGTTTTTGAGAGCTAGGTAAGCAAAACCATAGACAAAAGCAAGTAAATTATGTTATGTGAAAATATACTTGGGTATTTCTCCATGGACTAAGGGTATCTCTCTAAATACAGGTTTCTTCCTCAGAGAATGCACGCCTCGTAGCTTCAGTACCTGTCTTTTAAACTTCATGGGAACGGCTTTCTTCTTGTTGACATTTTGACTTGGTTTTGTGGGTTTTAAGGGATTTCGGTGAAGCAGCAATTGCAGACATCCTTCGACCTTCCAGAGGCCTATGAAAACAAGAAGAATAATCCCACTTCTTTAATCAGTTCTGCAAGTGACATATACTCCCTATCACAGAGATAAAGTCTATGGTTTCTGTTTTTTTTGTTGTTGGTGGTTTGTTTTGTTTTGGGTTTTTGTTGTCAAAAAAATGAGACTATTTAACATACTCTGCTACAGCTTGCATGTTACATCTGAGCAGTATCTTTTCTGAATGAGATAGCTGTTAGTGGTCGCGTAAGTACCACCTCTGCCAGATCAGATGTCAGACACACTTACCTGTGTTAGTTTAAGTTATTTAAATTTTTAAAGCAATCTTTTTGACCCAGTGTAATACATCAATATGATGTTGATCAACTCTTAATCAATTCCTTTCACACCTGTGCCTGTCACCAAGTGACTTGAAAACCTACTATGAAACCCTTCTTTCCTTAGAACTGGTATTTATTAAGGAAAACTTATATTTAATAAGCTTTTATACAAGTCTAATGTATTAACATGAAAAACATCAGCAAAAATGTCAAAAATATCAGTTGCAGTATGTGAACATACTAGGGAACTTGGTAAGAATGCATTGGGCATGAACGTGTAACAAGCAAACTCAATTTCAGCATTCTTCATTCATGATGGGGAGGTGATTGAGAAATAAGATATGAAGTAAATGAGGTGATTGAAATTTATCCTTTAATCAAAACCATGCCTCCCAAAAAGAAAACAAGTAAAGTATAAAATATATACTTTCATGAGGTAGAAAGTTAAATATTGTTTAAATAATGTTGTTTTGTTGCTGATTTCCCACCATCACATAATAATATGTTCTAACGAAAAAACATACTGTAAAACAGAACTGTAGGAGCAGTATGCTGGGTTTTCAATCTGAGAAACCTTCAATTAAATATTTTAACTACAGAAAAGCTGTCTCTGAGTTTTTCTTTATTTTCCAGCTACACACAGAACTTTTTATTCCAGACATCTGAAAAAAGTCTAGCAGAAACAAATTTATGACATATTTCTCATTCCCACTCTCAAAGATTTTACACTTTCTTACCAAGCCCAACACACTTGCCACACCTGGAACTGAAAATGCATCAACATATCCTCAAGCCTATAAACAATTCTTTCAGATGTTATCTACTTTTTAAAAAACTGTTTAGGGAATAAAGAAATGTGAAGACAAGAGAGTGAACTGAGAAGAAGAAGAAAAAATCAGAATGAACAGAAAATAAGATAATATTCTGTGTTCATACAAAATAAATTTTTTATCTCCTTAGTAAGTGATGACAGAGGGTACTTGGAATTAAATTCCTCTCTTATCACAAAAAAAAAAAAGTTATTTCACAAGGTGGAGTCCACCTACATCTTTGTGGCCACTAAATGTGCCCCAGACTCACAAACCTGGAGTGTTGGCAGCCTGATTGGTTCTTTCCAGCTCACAGCAGCACTCCATCTCTGTGTGACATTTACTACTACTCCACAACACTTGCAGGGAAATCTGTGACCCTTCTAGTTGTTATCTTGAGTGAAGAGCAACGGTAACATGTCTTCTTGGGTCAAATTCTTTCTTGAGGGAATGACAAGTGGTAAGGTTGAATGAGTCAACGAAACCCAGAGCCACCTTGAAGACTCCAGAACATCATCTCTCAGCCAGTTGGGAAGTGACAATTTCATTAAAATATTTTAAGGAGCCCAGTCCAAGTTTTTTCTCCCTTTCTACAGCTGCTGTAAGATTACCAGTAAGAACCGTCTGAGAAAGAGCAGATTCAGAAACCAAGAGAAGACCATGATTTCAGTCCAACAGGGTAAGAGGACTGCATCTGGAATGCATACATGCAAGAAGAAATATACATGTCATCCAAAAGAAAGTCCTTCTAGTCTGCAAGTCCTCCAATTTTCCTTCTCAGGAAATTAATATTGATACATTTAGTCAGAGAAAACTACGTGAGGAAAACCCCATACATGTACTGAAGTCCTAATCTGCACTGCAAGCCAGCTGTTTGGTGCACTGCCCACAGCTACACTTGGTCCATGGCTTTGTTGTATCAAGTCTTCCTGAGCCAATTAAGCTTGACATTTTGCACACTCTCTAATTAAAATGCAAATGAAGGCATGAATTATGTAACAAAACAGATTATGCAGGTTAATTAAGAGGAAAACATACCTAGACCTCAAGTTTACTGTTAAGTGGATTTTAAACATAACCTGCTGACACAGCAGATTATGGAGTCTAGACACAGTATGGTGCTTCTGTGGAAAGGCCCTTTGTCTAAAGCAAATGTTGGGAGGTCCTCAGGGAGCACTTCTATAATTGTTCATCTGCATTTAGAAGTTTGATATAAATTAGTAAGGAAGTATGTTTTATTCCTGCCTTTAGAATTCTGCCTTATTCTTCTAACATGCACAATACTATGCCTCAGACTGGATCTCCACAAATTTGTCCTGGAATATTACATTTATAATAATTGTACTGCTTGGAGCTTCAGTATAACCAACCCATCTGCAGTTTTCAATGCCAGTAATCAAAGCTGGGTTACTGGACACTCAAAAGGCTGGTCTGCTCCTCAGAGCACTTAATTGATCTCTCCTCACAAGAAAAACTGAGAAAAATAAAACTAAAAGGAAAGTATGTACAACCTGTACTTCTACACCTGTGGGAAAGAAGAGACGATGTGAAGGCAAGATTTCAAAACTTGGAGAGTAATCAGGCAAAAATAAAATGCATGTGAAATTGAGTTTTGTCAGCCTTTTTCCAAGGTAGTGTTTCTCTGTCTTCGAAGTAACCTATTTAAGAGCACTGTGTCACATTTAATTTTTAAAAGTACATTTGAAATTATAATGATTTTCCTGATGCGCTTTTAGTAAGCAAATGCAATTATACCTTTTAAAAATGAGTTGCAACTAAAACAGCCTTCCAGAATTCATACAAATGTACTTTCACTTCCCATTTTCTGGGTATAAGAGAAAGACAAGCTTAAAAGGGATTAATCAAGGCAGGGAAAAGAGTGCAGCCTGCAGGGAACTTTGGGCAAGGAGTTCAGGATTGCAGGAGGAAAGATCTGAGAAACTGTTCTAGTACTCCAGCCTGTGTGAATGTTAGATTTAATTGCAGAAGCTCCATTCATAGACTGTATCAGCTGAAGAGTCATTTCATGCACTTTTATATATTATATAAAGAGGAGTGATAAGATCATTGTTAAAATACCTGATTTAGAGCTTGATTCCTAGTTTTACTGCAGATTTCCTGCATAAACTGGAATACCAATTCCAACCCAGATTTTTAAAGCCAGTTAACACACAGCTGTATTAATGCACAGACAGGTGCTTTTGAAAACACAAAGGCACCATCTGCATCTTTAGGTTGCTAAATGCTTGAAAATCTGGCTCATTATTTCACTGAGCTGCAGAACCATCTGTAAAATAGGAAATAATCAGATTCCATTTTTCCTATCTTTTGTCCATTTAGATCTGTTCTTTCATTAGATCTGCCTTGTCTCTATACATGTCTGTAGTATGAGAGATATTTTATTTTAGTTGGGGCATCTAGAAAAAAAATATAATATATTCCTAGTGAGGATTCACAGAGCAAAAAACAACTATTACCTCACCCTGTCATACTAATGTTTTGTATAAGAAATGCAAAAGCACTGCCAAGTGAAGCTTCTTGTATAATGAAAGAAGAAGGAAAGAGAATAATATTAATATAATACTTATTGGAATTCCTGCTTCATCCCAATCTCAGAAAACAAGCAGAAAGTGAGTGTGGTGTGGGAGGATAGGACCATAATTAGTAGCAATTAGTTCTATCTTCTACATTACTTAGGCAAAAAAAACCCAAAAAACTGCTCTAGTAAGGGAATGGAAAGAGATCTTAAAAAGGAGGAAAGTTATTTTCCAGCTTCCCAGCTGCTTACTTTAATAAGCAGAATTTAACTCTCTTTCCACAGCTTCTATGACACCTCTTTTCGCCAATAATAAGAACCTAGACCAATAGTCTGTCATCTTTCTTTACATTTGAAAATTACACTCTCAACTATAATATAGCTTCTATGGATTTCTACATCTGACTCACTGTTTTCAAGCTAAAAATTTAAGAAACAGTACCAATCTGCATGTGCATTGGTTTTCTCTAATATTTACACAACACAAAATACATAGGAAAACCCACCCGAACAGGGGAGGAAGTAAAAGATCATATTGCTTGAGAAAATTCTGACAAGCTGTTGATAAAACTCAAAAGGTGCTATATTTCATATGTGGAATTGTTTTGCTTATTTGTCACTTTTATTATTGTTGCTGATACATTTTTACCCACTTCTTGTGTTTAGGGGTAGGGAGGTTAAGAAAAAGAAGGTTAAGTGATACCAGCAATAGACCATGCCTGAAAGAAATAACACAATGGCTAAAATTTGCAAGAAAATAGTTTTTCCCACATCTGTTAGGATGAGAAAAATACATTCTCAAAAGGATAATAAAGGAGACTGATGCATTAACAAAGTTCTTTATAGCAGAACCTATAGCATAATGCAGCTTGAATGGACATATATTGCCTGTTTATTTCTACACTAAAATGAATGTAAATATTAAGCAAGGAAAAGAACTACCTAAGCTAATGAACACATTGGATACAAAAGTAAATGTGTAAACTGCTCCTCAGTTTAAAACCTTTGTAGTTGTAAGAGGAGCCATCGTCTAGAACATCCTCTCAGTGGATTTCAGGATAGTCTTTCAGCAATTTTAAACTTGGATGCCAATTGTCTCCATTAGCAGAAAACTGGATTCAGTGACCCACAAAGATGCTCCAGTCCTAGGCCCTGTGTGCTGTGGTATGTTGGACTCCATAATACATTATGACTAAATCCTAAAGAGCACTCAGTAATGGTCAGAAAACCAGTTGACATTTTCTAATTTTGTCTGGATCTGTATTTTTCTGACACTAAGGAATATGAAAAACAAGTGGTTTTGGAAATCATTTTGCAAAGTCTGTTCCCATTTGTTTCAGCTACTACATGTCACATGATGATATAGTCCTGTAGGTTTGGAGCATAAGAAGCAAAGCAGAGTTTTTAGATGAACTGCAGCTCACAGAATTAATCCAAAATGTGAAGTTATCAAATGTACCAAGCCAATCACCACTGGACACAGGTGTAAATTGGAGCAGTGAGCTTAAGCTCACAGGTAAGTCACTGTCAATTCAGCAATATAAACCACAAAACTTCTACTTGTTGCAACCAGCTTTCTCAATAGACTGGATTTACTGAGCATCCATGAGTAGCTATATGAGTAGTGCAGGCGCAAAAGAAAAGATTTGCAAGTTTTCTAGTAATGTAATAACATGGACTCTTGAGCACAGTACAGCTCTCTTCTGCTCATGATGTGAGGGAAATGATGGCATGAATTCTGTCAGTGAAAATTCAGCAGTGAAGCTGGAAAACATTACCCTAGAAGGCTCATGCAATGTGACTCTCTCTTTATCAAACACCACCACATACTGTTGGAGAAACATTTTATCTTCTCAGAATTCAAAACATTTCTTGATGTTAGAGGGCACAATTTTGCTATTATATCCAAACAGAAATTGTGGAAACAGGGAGTTGATGTTCCTGGTTTTATTGCTTGTTTGCTTATTTATTTGTTTCAAAGAAAAAAAAAAAAGTGGATATTTTCTCAGGAGAAAGAAAGGACTTTGATAAATTTCTTCACTAAGCACTTCCCAGTACATATGGACTTCATTAATTTGAAAAACAAATTATGTCTAGTTTGATGATGGGGGTATAATCCCCTTCATCTGTGGATCACATCTGAGGAGAGCACAAACACTGTTATAACACCAGGATTTCTTAAAAAAATACTCCTTCCTAGCACCCAGTTTCTGGATTCTAGATTGCTCCATTGCCAGTTAACACCTCTCCCAGCTTTTTGGATAGTTCACTGCTGGTAAGTATTATATATTCCTGTTCTAGTTCTCTCCATGTCTAATGTGATAGCATTAGACACATGCAGCAGTTCTGAGAAGATGGTGAAAATAAAAATAGATTCCTTGCATCTTGTTTCCGCCAGCATGAAAAAACCTCACTGCAGTGCAGGAATGCCATATAGGATGCCTTTGAGATATCAGTTCTTATCAGCTGAAATTCAAAAACATTCAAAACTCAGATCCATTTAGCACCTGGAAAGGAGAAATGTTGAAAGTGACACTAAATTTCAGGAAAAGCCATGAAAGGATGAGAACTGGTCCATGAGTTCTTTCCAAAGTGACACAGAGTAAGAAGACAAAATAATTTTCTTTAAACAGATAATCCCATTGCACTAGTGATTCCTTCATATCTGTTTTCAGTAATAGACACAGAGTTGATTATATATGGGTATAAAATTAATAGCTCATATTTATGGAGATTAATGTTTGGCATCCCAGGAGAGTTCAGTGCATTGACATTTTACTCCAGTCATTACCAGTGACACATCAGACAAACTAGGAAACTATCTTTCTTCTGGAAAAAAATGTGTTGCTTTATTATTACTCTGGTTGCAGTGAAGCAGCATGGCTTCTGAAGATGATGACTGCATTACTAAATCCATCAGAGCCAACCTAGGGCCTGACACTGTGTTGTAATTACATATAAATGATCTCACCATTATTCAGAAATTTCTTTTTGTCCTGCTAAGGTTCCTCCCAAGCATAGTCAAATATTATATTTGCTTTGTCAAAAGCATGAGAAAGAAGATTTAGAAGAAGGAACAAGATTCTATGTGATTATATTTGGTACAAGGAGAGAAAATGGCTTTCATCGCAGTAACAATCCCCCTTGCAGCAGGGATTCTCAGGTCTGTGGAGATCTTTTGGCCTGGAATTTTAACAGTCATTAAGTGACTTATATCCTCAGTGTCCACAGATATTCACAGGCTGTTAACACTTTAATAAAATTGCTGATTTCAAAGGTCTGGTTTATTTCTCAGCTTCCTGCAGTCTGACAGCAGTGATGACATACTCCATGCAATTAACTCCAAGACCAAATATAAGTATACAATGCGCACAGAAATACTACTCTAAAAGAACAGCAAAAGATAAGAAATTCCAGAATTAAGGTTATGTGTTCAAGATTTTACTCAGGCTTCCCTCCTTCCTTGACACAAGGATTACTGATGCAGTTAGGACACAATTAGAATGTCATAAACTCTGAGCTAATGAGCAATGAATTCCATTTTGCTTTTGTCATAGAACCCTGATTTCTTCAGGACACAATGTCAGAAATATAATCATGAAATGAACTGATCCAATATCAGAAAGTCTCTGACACTTTCTAATTGATTTTGCAATCTCTGTTGTGTGGAATCTTTCTTTCCCACAGAAGAATATAACAGGGGAAGTACTGCTTGGTCCAAAAAACACAGTTAAAAGATCTAAGTGTACAGTAGTATATCAACCGGCTTGGGAACATTGGTTGTAACAATCTCAAATGATGACAAACGGAAAGAAATTACATATAGGATGAACTATAAGCAAATATTTCAGTGTATCTCAGTCAACTTTGAATTGACAAACTAATGTAACACAAGAGAGGATATGAACATGAACAAAAGCAAATACATAAAAACCCCTTCCCCATACCTTGCCATTTTTTTAAATTTGCTGTAAACTCTTAAAGCCTGGCTTTCCTAATCAAAACATAAGATTTAATAAAAGCTGCAGCTGAACAGAACAAAATTACAGCACTCTCTAATATCGCAAACATAATTAACTTTGAATTATGTGAATTAACCATGCCTGACAAATTATCATTCAGCTCTGAAATTAAATTCTTTCATACCATTAGATTTGTTTGTTAAGCTCAAGTAGGCAAAAGTAGTATTTAATAAAGTAATAACGATGCTTTGCTGAGAGTGTATTTGAGATATATATGGATTGGTCCAAAATAAATCATGGAAGTGCTATTATTAGCTCATTTGCAAATACTATATAATACTAGATCTGCATAATAATACTACATAAAAGTTTTCTGTCTCTACAGGTTACTCTGTGTCTGTTAAAACTTTTTTTTCTGATTACCTCTTTATGTCGATCTGGTAATATCACCATTTAGCTAGGCGTGCAATGCACAGCATAAGTACATTCAATACAGCAGAGCTATCCACTCTTGAAATGCTTATAACCTGAAATAGCTTGGCAACTTTCAACTACTTTAGAGTTATTTCTGACAGTATACTGCGTTGAATTGTAGTGCTATGTCATTTTCACCCTCCTCCTTCAGACTGACAGTTTGATTAATGGTTATCATGTTCCTTATAATATTCGTTCCATGTAATATTCATTATTACTTTAGAGAAACTTTGCAGTGCTTTAGGAACTTAAATCTCATAAGGACAAAATGAGGACAAACAACAGGCTAATAATTCTACTATATCTTCTGAAGACACCTGATAGGCCTTCTATGTTTACTTATGTCCTGGTCTGAGTGAGAACAGAACTAGTTCTGTTCAGTAATTTTACTTTTCAGCTTAGTTCTTCTAACTAACTGCACTGTCTGAAGTTAGCAGCCCGTTTTCGCAGACAGTGTCTGTTTCTGGCAGTGATAACACCCCATGTTTAGAGTTACTACCAAGTGCTGGTGTGCAGATCAAGGCCACTTGTGCACCACGTTGTGGGGCGCAGAAAGTAAAAGGCTGCATCTACAGGGAGGAGTGGACAGGATAGGTGACCCTAAACTGACCAATGAGGGATTCCATCCCATCTGTGTCATATTCAGTATAAAGCTGAGGGACCACGAGGGCCATGCTCATCTCAGTGCAAGTCTTCTTCCAGTTTCTTTCTTGTTTCTGCCTTGGCTGGCGTCCAAGGAGGACTCTGTCTGTTCTGCCTTTGATCCTGATCTTTGTGTTCCTGAATCTGGTACCAGAATCCAGCTCCTGAACACAGCTCCCGTTTGCTGCTGGGCCCAGTCTGGGACTCTCCCGGTGCCTGCTCCACAGCATCAGTGGTGATAGTGATGTAATTGCCATCAGAGAGGATCGGGTTCAATACTGGATTTGTATATATTTGTATATATTCCATTTTTATTATTATTATTTTCCTTTTCATTAAAGCTGTTCTGTTGCCTTTTCTAATCACTAAATCTCTCTCCCTTATTCCCTTTCTCCTCCCCTTTGGGGAGGAAGGGGGGGGAGGGGGTTACAGAGAGCATCTGTTACTGGTCTAGCAAGATGGCCCTGACCCTAAACCGTGACAACTTACTAAACCTAACACCAATTCAATTCAACAAGAAAAGCAATATCCTCTGAATCTAAGGGGATATGAAACATAGAAAGTGTTTCAGAATAAACTTTTCCATATTCATTAAATAAAAATCTTGTAGAAAGAACAGAGGTATATTAGTGGTGTTCCAAATGTAACAGTTACTCACTCTGGAAGAGTTTATGATAGCAAACTCAGACTAGTATATTTCCTATCCTGACTGACTGAGGATATCCACATAGAAATCTAGCAGCTAATGCTTGCAAAACAATTTCTGACAGGAATCCTACAAAAAAAACCCCAACAACAACAACAAAAAAAATGACACCACAACAAAAAAACACAAACCACCAAACCCTACAGCTTCATGTTTCAAGAGCTCTTCATATTCTTGGATTTTTTTTTGTATAAAATGCTTGGGAGAGTTCACATTGATTAGCTCTATTACCCAAGTCTGAAGAATCCACATCTCTCTACCTGGTGTGCGATAACAAACTCCTTTTAACCCCTCATGTCTGATAATCTCACTGCTTCCAATTTTGTAGTTAAGGGAGACTTCCAGGAGAGAGTTCATCTGGAAATGCATTGTTCCCAGAATTGCTGTTGGAAGGGCTTCTTTTGCAAGTATTGGTAAATTCAGTTTTGGATCTTTTCTGCACTAAATGGCCCTAAAGGGTGAGGGTAGGGAGAACTACTGGGTGTGTTTACTCCATTAGTGATACACTCTGGAACAAACAGAGGTGCACTCTATGCACAGTTACTTAAACCTGCTGAGGCTACAGGCCCACATTGTATCCCAGAGGGTGCTGCCATGAGAACAATCCTAATTTATATCTGTCAAGTAGGGAAACATACAAGTAAAGTGACCTCTCTTACACTACTTTGTATGGAATTGTAAATCTGTTACAGTTTTGACACCATTAGGTCTACTTTTTCAAGCATTATGTATAAGAGCTGTTTTGATGGAGTAATAATGAAAAGCTGCCTGTGCCTTTCATTTAAGGGTTTTGGATCAATGATTACTTTCAGGGTGCAGCAATGATCAGGGAAAGCTACTGTGCATCTTAACAGGGAAATAACTACACTTTTTGCTATATGTTTTTCTTTCTACCCGACCCTGGAAGGCTCTTTCAGATTCTAATTTTCATTCTTATCTATTAGACAGTTACATAAGATGATCAACGTGAGGAAGCGGCCTTAATCGAGCAGGCGTACAGGGGAAGAAAGAGGGGAGGAGGAGGAGGAACTTTTGACAATGACTGTCAAAAAAAATTCAGCAAGTGTACTTTTGAAAAAAAACCAGACAACTAACCAATACTTAAAAAGTTCAAATTTCTTCCCCCACACTGCTTTCAAGTATCACATAAGGTATTTAAATCTTCTATACATATCTCTAAAAACAGCACAGAGGCAAGGGAAACAGGTATGTTCTATTTCATATTTGTTTGTAATCAATATGGAAGTAGCAGTGGAGTTTGAAATACATGGCATAAGAATGACCCATTTCCACCCCTTCAGATTTCAATTTTCATTATTTAATGGGTTAGCTAAAGCAAGAAATATTAATCAATATTCTAAATGATGGAATATATTATTCATAAATAATTGGAGTGTAATATTAAGAACTTACCTAATTTCAGTGGATTCAAATAGCAGAATTTCATGTAAGCAAACAGAAGTATATACGGCTTACTTAGCAGGTAATGATGTTATGCCTTTTAAAGTTTCACACTTGTTGGTTCTTCCTGAAGTTAAGTACAGTTTATGTTCACAACAATATTTGAGGAAAATAACATATGTAACTTGTTGCTGCTGTTTCTTCACTTCAAGTAAAACCCACTTACACTAACATTCCAGCTCCCATCTGAATTAAAAAATAATTTAAACTTTCTGTTGGAAGGGAAGGTAGGGAACTCTAATTTGAGTGATCATCAGATAAAACAGAATCAATGTGTTAGTTTAGACTGGCCAAAATAGATTCTGAGCACTTCTGTGATTTGATTTACCCCGTGCTTATGGATACCATCAGAGACATGCTGAAAGTATTTTGTCAAAGACAGATAACATTCCAGCCTGGAATAGATCAATGGATTTAAGTTATTACTGATATAATCTTGTGCCTCAGGTAAGAAAGAGAAAAAGGTGGATGTCTAATTGCAGGAACACTCATAATAGTTAATGTTGTAGGAAAACATCAATAATGGAGAATTTCAGAGCACACATCAATGAAGAAGTATTTTCAAACTTCTAAATAAGACATCCCTTTATTAATCCATAAAATGTCTTTCTAAAAAGTTAATTACTAAACTAGCTTAAATTGTAATACAAACCCACATAATGCATATTGATGTAATATGTTACTAGTAACTAGGGATATATTTCTAGTATGAATATATATATATCATGTGGACTTTTCTTACTGTATAGCACTGGAATATCAATTTTTTTTTTTCTTTGTCATTTCATTTACTTCTTTAATAAAATTTTCCTGTAGTTGGCTAAAGTCCAGACCTTTGTAAAATTCTGTATAAAGAATATAGACTCATTGAGCATACATATTCAGAAGGAAATGTTTCAAAACCTTGCTAAATTTATTTCCCTAAAGCTACCTGCAGCCTTTCTTACATTTGTTCCTTGGTAGAGAACAGTTAAAAATTAGAATACATATCTTGCCTTTCCTTTTTTTTTTATTTTTGGATCACATTGCATATGCAAAGCTAAAACTAGAATCGGGTAGGTAGATGTTTTTAGAAATTCCATCTCCAATCTCAAGAGGAATTTGTGAGCTTGTCAGACAAGCATCAAGCAATTTAAATGGAATATACTGGCCAGTAATTGATTACAAGGAAGACTTGCTTATCTTTGGACTTTTCTTTTTTTTTTTTCTCTCTTCAGGTTGTGTAAGAGGAACTGAGGTCATGAGAAACTCTCCATTTCTTTAAATCTTTTTTTTTTTTTTTTTTTTTTTTGTGGTAAATTCACCAGCAATTCTTAAATAGGATAACTAACTCCTATACCTTCTGTTGAGACATTGGTGTAGAAGACTGAAAGGCAGAAAGACAGGGTCTCCTGGTTATTCAAAATAGTAGATGATTCCGTAGCACAAAACATATTCCATTATTTTGAAATATAGATCTCAACTGTGGCAATGAGCTGGTAATTCACAGCAGAGTTCATTATCACTTCTGTTTGGGGACAGGGGTGTTGAGGGGGATGGGACTGGGTTACTTCCCTAGATTCTTTCCAACGTAAATTATTCTGATTCTTTATGATTCCCACATATTACAGAAATAGCCATGTCTACCAGTAAATTCCAGACCCAGGTCTAGAGGCAGTACTGTATTTAGATGTAAAATTAGGTACTGCAAATAATTTTACCTATTTTAGTATGAGTCTTAAGAGGCATTAAATAAAATAAATTATGAGAAAAAATCTAAATGACAGATTCACCTACTACATACATAGGTCACCCAAAGCTCAAACCCTTAATCCAGCACAGCTAATTTAGGTACTACAATAGCGTAATTAATGGACATTTAGGAGATGTGAAGGTTTCTGTCACTATATTGAGAGTGTAAGAAAACTTCTACATAAACTAATATCCTAAGTAGATGAGTAAGCCCATTAACTCAGGTCTTTTCTGCCCACTTCCTCAGAACATTTTCACAGTTTAAGAACTTTTCTAGGAAGATGGGGCCTGAATGTTAATGGGATATCATAAGTAAGAGCAATGCTTTTTGGGGTTTTTTTGAGATTGATCCACTCTGCAAGACAGGGATGTTAAAGTCAAACTTGAAGTAGGAGCTGACAAAATTAAACCCTGTTCTTACCTCGATATTTTACTCATAAGCAGGGTAACAGCTGCTTCCTGGTCTGTTTTTTCCCTTGATGACCAACAGCACAGATAAACTGTGAATGGCTCAAGAAAACCAGGTCAAGCACAAGAACCAGAAAACCACTGTTGCTCATGGCTCCCTAGTATGTGTTGCCCACCAGGAGGGTGAACTACTCCAACTTGCACCATGATACCGACACACACTCTTCGGAAACTTTTTCTGGTCTAGGAAAGCCTGCAAACTGGATTGCTGTTTGGGAGCTTTGTCAGGATAGTGATGCATAAGACTTTCTTAGTCAGGATTTATATTAGAAGAGATTATATCTTTTGTACTCCCTAACATCCTGCACAGGTTCTTGAGGGATTGCACAAGACTTACTGACTTGGAAGCCAGCATAACAGAAAATATTGTCAAATATCTGTTAATGATATTTTCCTCTCACCAGAAATCCAAAGATTTAAAAATCAAGTAAAAAAATGAGATATGGCTCAATAATGGAGTCATAAAAAATTGAGGGAGTGTTTCAACTTTGGAAGGGGAGGATTAGGGAAGAATGGACAAAAAATAATTTTAAAAGTTTAATTTTGACAAAACTGGAAATATGTTTTAAATAGTATAGGAAAGACCAAGTGTTTAAAAATACTAATGCTGTAAAAAATTGATCAGGTTCAGAAACAATTATTAGCATAATTCTGAATAATTTGAAAGTCTTTAGTCAAAATTTAGCCAGAAACAACATGATCTTGCAGAAGTGCTACAGATTTTTTTTCCTAAAAATGGCTCATCTGAAAGTTTTCATTGAGAGGTAGAAAACATCTTGCAATTAATGACATGCAAGTCTTGCTAAGCACACACAAGTTCAACTTGCATGTCACTGTTGAATGGCATTTTTTTAATATTTTCCTAGATATATTCAGAGCAAAACAATACATAGAAATGCTCAGATCAGAGCGCACTGACACAAATAAAGCAGTGCCAAATTGGAGCTAATAGTCTGTTAAACAGCAGCTAAACACCAGCCAAGACAAATTTTGAGTATTCTGTTCTGAATAGAGCCTGTCACACATTTCTGGCTTTTTGTTCTATGATGGTTTATTTTTAAATGATCTTCCAAGTAGTATTGAGTTTTCTATATGTCTGACCAGAGAAGTGAACAAAACACCATGTGTGTGTGCATGCTAATGAACTATAATTATATAATTATTAGTATTATGCAGAACAGAAAAGCAGATGTCTTCATCTGAGGTTTTTTGATTTGTTTTTTTGGTGTTTGGGTTGGGGTTTGTTTTTTGTTGGGTTTTTTTGTTGGTTTTTTTTTAAATAAAAAGGAATTTCTGAAAGCAACTGAGCTAACCTTGTGTGAAATGGATAGAGGGCATCTTGTATAGCACTGCTGCTTGCAGAGCATCGGTAAGGACTGCTTTGCAACAGCATGTCAGGATTTTCCCTGAAGGTAAAAGAAGAATACAGAGGACTTAAAGGAGACTTATTTAACTGTACCTAGCTATGAAGTCTCAAATCCCAAAGTATGGAGAGAAAAAGATATTGGAATTGAGACAGGAAGTTCAGCATCAACACGTCATGACAGCAAGCACAAATGCTGTTGAAAAAGTTCCAAAAAGAGTGTAAAACTTAAGAAAAACTGTAGTGTCCTATACCCTAATATATTTCCTCCCACAGCAGGCAATAAAATGCACTTAGAGAAAGAGTATAAAAATTAGGCATAGACTGAATGGTAATGCCAACACAACCTCTCACTTTCTGGAAATCAAGGTTTTAGGAAGTCGTAGCTGGAGATTTTTCTCTCCTGAAGGACTGTCTTGTTTCTGGTAAAAACTCAGTCTTTCCTTCCATCAAGTTGCATCTTGGAAAACATCTAAAGACCTATACATTTATACATCAATATGTGACTCCAAGCAAGATTTAGAAATAAGATTATCTATTTTTATTTTATGAAAAACTATACTTTTCCCTTTCCCATCTTCAAGGTTTGTCAAAATCCCATTTTCAATAAGATACAAATCAAGCTTTCAATACTGTGTTTATGATGTCCCCACTCCATCTCCTCCCGGTTCTCAAAACAGGACACTTGTCCTTCCTACCATCATTTTGTATGACTTACCCTCTGTCCCACATCTCAACTTAAACCCTTTCAGAGATGTCCACGTGGTGGTGACTGGAGCATGCATGTCTTGTTACTGGCAAACAGCTCATCTGTAAACCTAAAGTGGATGGTGTACTTAGCACCAAGTACCTACTACACAGTTTATGTTAGTTGCTTTAGTTATGATAGATCAACTTATACGAAGTAACTTCACAGTGAATGGGATGGAGAATACCTTGGAATACCAAAAGGAAATACCACATATGCAGAGAATGAAAGCAAGTTCAACAGAGTTTCTTTACCTCCAGAAGCCAAGATTCCAAAGTTTCACAACTGCATTGCAGCCAGTAACTGTCTATACTGTCAAATTCAATTCCTGAGCTAGTTCACAGAGTGAAGGGACACTAAAAATGATTGCTTACTTTGCTTTAGTTCAACAAACAGCTCTCCCCTGATTTGGAGTCCGCTTTCTTTTGTGAGTGCAAATATGATGGAATTTTTTTCTTCATTAATATATTAGGACGTCATACTCAGTTTTCAGAGACAAATGCCATCATTTTCATATTCTTTTCAGTGCAGTCATTTAGTTTCTTCATAACACCATCCTGATGCCTGATCTTAAGGTCTATATCTGTTGCCCTGGCACCTTAATTGTAACCTGACATCTGGTCATGCTGTCCCCTTGCTGTTCCTGTCCATTGCTTCTTCCCAACATCTCTGTTCTTCCTTCACCCTGTCCCCGAACCCCCAGGGTTTTTTCTTCTTCTTCTTTTTTTTTTTTTTTTTTTTTTTTTTTTTTTTTTTTTTTTTTTTTTTTT
>WTSP01003529.1:0-33788 GCA_025331215.1 Actenoides lindsayi
TCTTTCTTTCTTTCTTTCTTTCTTTCTTTCTTTCTTTCTTTCTTTCTTTCTTTCTTTCTTTCTTTCTTTCTTTCCTTATTTATTTAATATTCATTTACGATTTCATTTATTTAAACAATTAATTTAACATATATAACATTTAATTATTAATTTAATTATTAATAAAAGTGAAGAAACCAAAAGTTGCCATCTGAGGAAGGCACTGGGTATATAAAACCTAAGTTTGGTTGTGGAGGATTTTTTGATAGTTCCAAAGTCAGTCATCTAAACCGGTATTCCCAACATCCTTTAAGCAAGGTTAAATGGATCAATTAAGAGAAAATCCTTAAATATGCACGGCATGTAAGGGCACTTTGGAAGCAGTTTGTACTTTTATTTTTGAAATATGTGTAAATTCGACCAGGGTTCCCTAAGGCCTAAATTTTAAGGCTCAGTTGAATTTTAATTGCTTACTAACAACACTATGTAATTCTCAATTAATCTTCTCTCAAAACAAGCTTACCCATGAGATATTATTCCAAAATCTTATTTGTGTAAAATTGTTATTTTTGAAAATGAAAATATATTTAATTTCCTAGCTCGAGTTGATATCTTCTCTTTTGAACAATGTGTTAAGCAACATAAGAAAATATAAGTGTCCAGTTTTGCAAATAAATGCAGCCTTTCTTGTGATTTAATTACATGAGGCCTCCCTCTGAAAATTGTAGATGTACCAGAAGAAGGTTTGGGGCCAACATTAGGACATCAGAACCTCCAACCTAGAACTGGATGTGTTCTTTGCATGTTTGGCATTTTATTTCCATTCTTTGCACATGTATGATATAGACACGGGTACTAAATATATCACATAGCTCACAGGTAAATAGAATCATAGAATCATTCAGGTTGGAAAAGACCCTTTGGACCATCGAGTCCAACCATTAACCCTACTCTACAAAGATCACCCCTAAACCGTGTCCCCCAACACCACATCTAAATGACCCTTAAGCACATCCAGGGATGGTGAATCAACCCCCTGCCTGGGCAGCCTCTTCCAGTGTCTGCCTACTCTTCCTGTGAATAATTTTTCCCTAATGTCCAGTCTAAACCTCCCCTGTTGCAGCTTGAATCCATTCCCTCTTGTTCTGTCAAAATATTTTATCTTAGACAAACATGGCTATCTAGAGGCAAAATGTGTGTTTGGTGAGCCCTATTACTAATAGATGGACTGCTGAAAGAAAGGTATCTGTGAGCAGGCCAGTGATTTTTGCATGTACGGTGATATTTTCTAACGGTTGATGTTGTATCTGACACTCAGCATCTACGTTATTCCATTCAGTGAAAGCTTTGTTGGTTCTGTTTCGACTGGCAAACTGCATGTGCTTGAGTTATCACAATGGAAAAGCTTATCATAATAGTGGCACACAGACTGCAAGAGAGCAAAAGCTTTGGCCCGTAGCAGCACTTCTGTATGCCAAGGTTAGACATTGTCTCATCCGAATGCAATTGCACCCTACGTTATGCTTGAGAGTTGAGTAAGTCAAAGTTATTATCATGTTCACTTTTATGCTCAGCTGTTGCTCTAGGGATATAGTCTTCCACCACTTACAATGCTGCCTGGCTCTAGGGGGTTTTTATTAGTTATTCAGTTTTATAGGGTGAATTGGAAAATGATATTTGATGCTCCAGGAACAGAATGCCTCTCTCAGACTTCCTAAGTACACAAATGTGAAGTGTATAGCACGGCTAAAATGAAAGATATTATACATATTTTATTCACAGTAAGTGTTGAAGGTTTCAGGTATTCACTCTTCATAACCATGCATTTTCAATTAGACTCTTCCAGTTTCTTTTTAACTCCCTTTTGTCACAGCCTCACGACTACATGCTGGTATTTTTCTGTACACCCCATAGTCATAGCATGAACCATACATCGTATGAGTCCGGGTATCACTTCTCCCGACAAAAAGAAAGGGCAAGCCTGCATACGAAACCTTGCTGTGCTAGTCCCATTTGCAGAGTGGTCCCCGATTTCATCAGCAATTTTCCTGTCCTCTTCTTTCTCTGTTTGTTTGTGGCTGACACGTGAAATTACCTGCCGAAAAGATCAAAAGCTGAGTGACACGCCCGTCCCATGTAGGTATGGATGCAAGCTGTATTGAAATACTGCCTGCATGGGGTTTTATCAATGTAGGAGACTGAAGCTACAATCCTAATTTCATGGGTTCTTTTTACACTGGTTCCGCCATGATTTTGGTCCAAATGAGCAAAAGTGAGATTTGGAGAATTTGCTGGTCTTGTGAAAGATTCACCCTGAATTAGCTTTCATGCTCCCTAGAAAACTAACGCTACAAAAACAAAAAAAAAAGGTGTCAAAATGTGTAAAACCACCAGACGAGGTGATCGAGAAGTCTTTGTTCAAACCAGGTCCATTTGTTCAGGAAATCCATTTAAGCAAAATAAATATTTCTGAACATTACCTTGTTTTGAAGTGCATAATGAAGGAGTAAGATAAACGCATGTTTGAATTTCAAATATGCACAACTAAATTTGCGTATCTGTAAAAAGTGTGCCAATTCTACAGGAACTGCAGAGGAGGTTTCACCCGTATATGTCAGCACATAGGTGCTATGTGATTCTGACAAAGAAATTCATCTTGGTCTGGAGTCGTATTGATAATTAATGAAATTGTAATAACTTATCCGCAAAATATACAATACTAGCAATCTTAACTCATTATTTCCTTGAGAAACTGTGAAACTGAGAGGCTGGACGACTGTAGCAGAGATTATAGTGATCCAGAAGTCACTATTAAGCTTAGCAAGGCCAGGGTTTCTTTTTCTGAGTCAGTGGCAGAGTTAAAAGATTCCTGGAGTCATGACATATAGTCTTCAGTTTTAATAGCGACTAAAGCCGTCAAAAATAATAACTGGATTCTTTTTCATGCTATTGGTGCAGGCAGTCATCCAACACTAACCTTCTGTAGTAGGTTGCCTTCAATTATTAAGCAGTAAAAGGTGACAGGTCTTTATCAGGAACAGAGATGAAAGAGAATACTTTGCTTTAATACAAGAAGGGAGAGACATGTTGCTGAACATAATGAACTGTATACTGTGTGGAGTACATCATAATGGGCTCTTTATTTGGGTTACATGTGGAAGATGAAACAAATATGTTCATACATTCCAAAGACATCTTTTCAAAACTTCAAACCATCGCATTTCATTCACTTTGGATAATATTTTACATCTGACAAAGCATGAGATCATTCAGCAGATTAGGTCACACTGCCTATTTGAAGACTTCATGTATTATTCAAAGGAGAGAGACTTACATGTCCTGAAAACCGTAGGCAAAAGCAAAATGTGCGTGATAAAAACCCCGGCTCAGTTCTGCAACCTTGTTGAGGTAAATCTCCCAGTGGCACGGAGCTGAAAGCTGCTGCTGGGATGAGAGCTGCACGTACCCTGGCCAAAACGTGTGGCTTACACGGGCTGCAGCTGCCCCCCAGCAGACAGGCTTTCTGCCTTCCAGACAGGGCTTGTGCACCTCCCCTTCCAGGCAGCTCTCAGGGTAGCTGCAGATAAGCAGGAAGCCCCATAAAGAACAAAAGCCTTGGGGTAACACTTCGCTGGTGTTTACTTTGTGAAGTGCTATGTGCTTCAGCCTGACCGACTGCACCTTATGGAAGTCGGTAGAAATCATTTGACCCACGAGACTTAAAGAGTAACTGAAAACAAGGGTACTGAGCAAATGACCAAAAAAAAAAAAAAAATAAATAAATAAATGCACTGTCTTCAACATTTCTGAAGTGTTTTGACTCTGAATCTTCAGAACAATTGCCTGCATTTTAAAGTTTTAACTTCAACCGTACAGATTGCAGGCATGAAATACAGACATTGAACACGACTGACAATTGTGTCCCACGTCTAGAATGTGATTATAAGAGTTGGCCAACTGCAGCACCATGTAGACATTAACAGTGGAAGATACAGATGGTTTCTGCTCAGCATTTGTTTGGAATAAAAAAGTGTAAGTCAAGTTGCATTTTAAGCAGCTGTATAAGAGCCAAGACAAAAATCATAGAATCACAGCATGATTTGGGCTGGAAGGGACCTCTGGAGGTCACCTAGTCCAACCCCCCTGCAGTGAGCAGGGACATCCTCAACTAGATCAGGTTGCTCAGAGCCTCTTCAAGCCTCACCTTGAATATCTCCAGGGATGAGGCCTCAACTACCTCCCTGAGCAATCTGTTCCAGTGTTCCACCACCCTCACGGTAAAGAAATTGTTTCTAACATCCAAAAATCTAAAGCCAAGTACGAGTTAAAATATAATAACACTGCTTTGCTTTTCTCAGAAACAGTCAGTGAGCTGGAGAATGTTTTGATTGCTTTAACTTGATATCATTTGTACATCTTGGTTCTTTACGAAAATTAGACTTGCAGCTCATGCTTTCCCTGTCTATCACCGAGGTCCCCTCTCCTCCACCAACTGACTAATTGCAACGGAATCTGACGAGAGCAGAAGTCCCAGGGATATTAAATTCCATGCTTTGTTAACAGAGACAGATGAGCAGCAGAAAGACTTAAGTGCTCAGACGAGGGAAAAGCAAGAAGAGCCCATCCATTATATGCTCAGTTTGCTGAGCAACCTGTCTGTGCATCACTCCAAATCAGCTACAGGACAAGATTTTACACTGCCAGCACCCGAAATGCAAAATCATAGTAAGGATGAGAGGCTCCGGAGGGCATTGCAATACAGGGACAGCTAGTGGGGAATTACTTTACTTCACTGTAATGGATGCAGCAAAGAAGAAATGTTATTTGGTTATACCTGCTGGCCATGGGACAACTTGTCTAAACAGCGACCTCTTCACATGACAAACTTCAGATACCTAAAGTAATCACAGATGCAAATATGACATTTTTACTGTCACTGCTACTTTGGCATGTCAGAATACATCCAGCTGAGTACAGAAAGTGTTCAAACAGGCATTCTAATAAGGAAAGTTGAAGGTTAGCAAAGAATTGCTCCTCTGGCTACACTATCCCCTGATGGTTCAGATCACATAAACATTCCTTCACTCTCAGGCTCTCTTTTGGAGAGAATAAGCTAGTCCTGAAACAAAATCTGTTAAGATTATGCTTCTTTGCTCAAAGACCTCTTCTAAAAGGCAACTGGAAGAAGACTTTATTGGGTTAGGCTGCCACCACCTTACACAACCCTCCAACTGAATCCTAAGACTTTGCAGTTCAGATTTCCTCAAGGTCCTTTTCCCATGCACAGAGGGATGCTGCACAGCTTCATCTAAAATCACTGGATTGCAGCTCTCTCACTATTTTAGGGAATTTAAACTGAAATTCCCCTCCCAGATATGTCTGGGCCATGTAGGGACCAGAAGAGATCAAGGGCCACGTGTCGACCTTAATTTTTATTAACCATCTCTGGATTTGCAGTTAGAAGATGCTTTTTATCACAATGATGTCCTGCTACCCTGACACTTAGGTATGTAACAAAATGCAAAAAATCTGAGGGTTAAACATTCTTTTTCTCTCCCTTCCTTCCTCCCCTCAAAAGGAAAAGTAAGAGATAGGAAGAAAAAAATTCTTTCCATCATGTGGCAGCTGAAATGTAAACAGATGCCGAGCGATTTTCCAACTACTCTGGACAGCATCAGATGTGGACTAGATCCCACCTCTTCTCAAAGTATGTTTCACTTGTACTAAACCAAGGCACATATTTAATGGTTGTTTGGATGATTTTTATTATTTTTTTTCATGCCTCTTTTCCACCTTTTTCCATGCAGCTCCACAGGATCTAGCATGTCGTTTTGCAGATACGGGCAGCGAGCTCACTCAGATGAAATCTTCAACAAGTCCTTTACTCAGGCATTGCTCTTCCCCCACACAAAGACACTGCTTTGGTCTGTATCTCTGCTCTACGTGTATCTGCACTGCTAAGGACTTAATAAAGGCTCTCTGTCAACAGGGTGACAGGAGCAAGACTGAGGTACCTTGTTAGAGCTATGTGAGAGACCACATCTGCAGAGCATTAATCTCTATTCTGGCTTGTCTCACTCTGGTGCAAAAAGAAGTTAAGAGATGAAATATAACCCAACTAAGGCTAAAAGAAAATTCATCAAATATGGATCACTCTGCAGTATCCAGAACATGTTTATCCTCTTCTTGGTGTTGTGGCCCATAGTTTATGGATGGATCTGAGACAACGGTGGAAACTCTCGACAGGGAGGCTTTTGGTTTTCTTCTATTGGCAAAAATGGACTCTGTTGTAACTTGTGATTAGCTGGGTTATGTCTGTCTTCCTACAGCGAGTAACACTACTAATGGTTAAAGAGGAGATATTCGGAAAGTATTTGTTCAAGGATGAATGAAAAGACTTACAAGAATATATAAGCCATGCAGCTGAATATTTCTGGGCAACCAGCAAAGGAAGATCCTTCCGAACAGAATCACCTTTGAAATAAGTAAAGTTGTAAAATTTTAAGCCATACTCTATGGAATAAAATGCTGCCGCTTTGCTAATTCACTGGGCTTTGTTACCCCTGAGATTCATAGCCCTTCAGCTGTCATTGTTATCAAGTGACTTGCACGGAGTTTGATTATCACATTAAGCTGCAATTTGGAGGCATCACACAACAAGTTGTGAGAAACTCCGGTGTTCAGCAGCTCCCCGATGTTTGTGACAATCTATAGCAGTGCATTTCAGTTAGTCATCATCCTTTGGAATATTCCGTTTCATACGAAAGAATACTGATGTGACTTCAGCTTCCTTACTTCTGTGTAAGTACAGTACTATAGAACCACATCATTTATGTCAACCTTGACCCAACCCCTATCTCCCTTTTAACTTCCATTCCCCTTCCTGTCCGTGAATTCCTCACTGTCACACTATTTGCTAGTGGGGGAAGCAATCAAAATATTTAAATTTTTTTCAGGAAGATTCAGGAAAAGATGTGGAGAAAGCCCATAAAATTACTTGAAATGTAAACTATTAGGCAAGGTTTTCATCACAACTGTAACCAGGTAGCCTGGTCTGCTTAAGATAATCCTAAAACACAAGCACTTCTGATATACTACATCACACCAGGTTTCATCAAGACACACGACTTTCCTTTTTCCCTTCTCTCAAATCACTGGTTGGAAACAAACCTGCTCCCAGCACCGTAGCAACGGGAGGTATCCTGTTCTCTGGAAGTACAATACAAAGCAGGATCTGCACACACCAGCTTTAGTCCTGCACGGCATCACATAGCCCTTGTGGGATCTCTTTGAGAGAAATTGTCCAAAAATCACCATGCTGAACATTGTGCTTGGTTTTCATCCTGTTTTCTACCGTAAAATCTTTGTGGGGAACACTTCCCTCTCTTTCACATGACCATGTACTTGTGTAATAAATTTCCAGCTGTCACAGACAGGAGTCTTGCTAATGGGCAGACAGTCTCTGGGATACCTCTGAGTCCTAAGGTTCAGGCTAAAAAAACACTTGTGAAGGTAGGAAGGAAGCAGAAAACCAGCAGCAGTACAACCACCAGCTTCCACCTCTGCCTCTTACTTGTCAGGAAGAAAATAAGGGCAAAGTATACTGGAAAGTGTGTGAAGGCCTGGGAAACTTTTCTCTCTGTGTGGCTATCTAAAACACTGATTTCAGTGCCCTGCTGAACGTTGGCTGACACAAAACCCTTGGCTTGCTAATGTTTAGGTATGGAAGAGAGTTGAAGGGAGAATTTACCTAAAAATAGGCATTCGTGTAAATAATTCTGGGAACAAAATTGATACACAAGTAAAGGGTAGTAGTAGGGCTGGGTGATGTTCAAGATACAGATGAAGCTGGGGTTGTGCTCGTGTCCTCTCAAAGATCTATTCCTGCTGCACTCTCAGGAAGATGACGGGTGGTGAGCGCAGGGAACTGGGGAAGAGAAGGGCTGGCATCTGGGATGCAAAAGTCCGTTCTTCTCAACTCATCAGCTGCCACACTGTTGTCATGAGCTCCCTTCAGAGGGTCTTTACTCATGGCCTTCAGAAAAGGGCTGACAGGCAGATGGTCTCCTCGTTATTTGGTCAAAGCACAAGTTCTGACATACCAGCTGCACCCCCTTTAAATTTCTATATTTCGACAGACTTTAAGCGTAGCCTTTTTCCCTTTAACTTTTGCTGACTTTCATAAGGAGTTTTATGTTGCTTCTGACAGCATGTAGCACAAGGCTGTGAAGAAAATCACTGCTGTCTCTCCTGGGAGGGTGAAGCAGCCACAGAGGAAATCATTTTTATTAACTTTAGCTCTGAGAAAACCCTAGAAGAAAGGTGCAGGCACAGTCTACGCTCTGGGTATGGAGAAGTGTTGAGATCCAAGCATGCTTGGTAGAAGACACCATGGAAAACAGAGTTTTCCAGCTGTAGCAAACATCTACTAAGTATTTTTTAGAGATTTCAGCTTAGCAAAATTTGGGCCTTATTGTCCATGAAGATAAGAAAAGACACTCTTGATAAGTGGGAGGGACCAACCTCTGCTGAAGAGGATAAGGAATTCAACTTACTAGTTAAACACAAATTAGCAATTTCATTCCTGCAGAGTTTTAGTTGGATTTGTTGAAAGAAACATGCCTTGTGCAGGCATGAGATTCTTTAGCCCAAATATTTAATTTAGATAAACATGTAACTGACTGAAAGCAAGATCTTTGAAGGAAAATAACACTAAGTAAGGGTATCTCTCTAGTCAAACACAGAGGATTATTCATCTCATGGTTTCACCAGTGGAAAGGGTCCTTGAAGTAATTGAATTTGAGGCTAAATAACTGAAAGCAACACCTGGCCATGGTAATCCAAATGGTTTTATGAGATTTATCAAGACACGTCGACCAAGATCATTTTATACCTGTTATGTTGTCACATGGCAGTGAGGTTTTTCTAAATTATCCTTACGATGCAAAAGCCATGTTTACAAAATTGTATCTACATATACATGAGTGTCTGCACATTCACAAAGAGTATAATGTACCACTCTTAGGTTACCACTGCACCAGTAATCTTACAGAGCAAGAAAATGAAGAAAAAAATACAGTTTCTGTTCTGTTTCCCAGAAGAAAAGCCCCAATGCACAAAATACATCAAAGACAATAGCAGGATAAAGAAAAAAAAATATTTTGAAGTCGTCTAAGGGGCAGGATAAAAGACTTCAATTTGGTGATTAAATTTAAGTTTAGGAATGATGTTTGATGTATTTTGAAACTCTGCCCACTCAGACTGGCTATGTTTGTGAAAGGCTGCCTGTCAAGTGCTGTGTCAGTGCTATGAAAACAGCCAGCCAGTAAATCATCCTTCCAATAGAAACATCAACAACAAATACATAAATGTCTGCAGCAGAATGCCAGCCTAATGCTCCATTAAGACGAATGTCTTAAACCATGAAGCAAACTAAATATAGATGGCAAGAAATCTGTAAAAATTGATAGCAGCTTATGGTCAAATAAGGAAACTGTTAGTAAAACTAAGAAACAACAGAACAATCAACAGAAGAACCACTAGAGTCTTTCAAAGTAAAAGTTGCTGCAAGTTAACCTTGTTATGTCTAACAATAAACCGTAACTATATTAAAATATTTAGAAGTACCCGAAGATGGAACAATGCAGTTTAAACTCACAGTTCCATGTGAGTCTCACAAGTACTTCTTTTTTCATTTATTCTTTTGAGAAATTCTTCATTGTAAGTTTATGTCATTGTTTGGTTTTAGCTTGATGGGGAAGTTCCCATCAGGACTGGTTCTTCTTGGTCTTAGAAACATATATTTTCTGGAAGCATATGCTGAAACATGCTGAAAAGAAATATATACTGAAGAGAAACATATACTGGAAGCGGCTCCTCAAAGTGGTATGACTTGAATCTAATCTGAGACAGAAAAAAAAAAAGGACAAAAAACACAGGGAGTGAAATGGTAGAAGGCAGGGAGGAAATCAGGTATAATCGGAAGAGGGAGAAAAATTGCATTCGCTAGTACACAGCATCTAAGCTTTACTTGAAAGTTACTGGATCTTTTCACTAGCCTTAAAAAAGAATGAGAACGATATGTAATTAAGATAGAGTGCAGGTTATATAGGTTAATGCACAACATCCAGACTTTAACTCCAGCAAGTTATTGGCTTTTTTTATTTAATTTAAAAATTAATGAAATGGGAAAATTACATGGAAAACACAAACGAGAAAAGCAGAGGAAATGAACGTCACTGGAGCGATCGGGAGCCACGCAGGCGGTGGGGAGACGGAGGATGAGATTTAGGGCAGAAGGGCAGCGAGAGCCCCGAGTCACGCAAGGCCCAGCAGATCCCCAAGGTGACTGATCCCAGGCGGCAGCGGGAGGCGGACAACTGCGTGCCACAGAGTGAAGAGGAGGGAGAGGTCCGAGATGGCAGAGATGGAAATTCCCAGGATACTTTACATTCCAATTTTTTCAGTTAACATCGTAGCCAAAGCGCTGAAGATAAGCAGTGAGGGACGTGCCGAGCACCTGTTGTTCATTCTGGTTTTGGCTCTGTTTTGAGTGAGAACAGCACTGATTCTGCTGCTGGCAGTGAGAACACCCCATGGGCACAGGCAGTACCCCGGGGGTGCAGACCGAGGCCGCTGCTGGGGCTTGTGCCCCACGCTGGGGGGGCGGAAAGGGAAAGGCGGCACCTGCGGGGAGGAGGGGACGGGGCAGGGGACCCCAAACTGCCCAGTGATGGATCCCAGCCCAGAGCCGCCATGTTCCCTCCAGAGCTGAGGGACCAGGAGGCTCAAGGCCCCGCTCGGCTCGGCTCGCTGCCTCTGCTGGGTCCTTCCTCGGAGCGCCCGAGGGGGTCTCTGTCCCTTCTGCCTTCGATCCCGCTCTGGGGGGTCCTGAATCCAGCACCAGAACCCAGCTCCTGAACACAGCTCCCATCTGCTGCTGGGCCCAGGCTGGGACTCTCCCAGTGCCTGCTCCACGGCACCAGTGGTGACAGGGATGTAATTGCCACTGGGGGGGTTGGATTAGATACCATTTTTGTATATATTTGTATATATTCCATTTTATTACTATTATGTTGATTGTCACTGAAGCTGTTGCAGTTCCCTTGTCTAATGGCCGAGTCTCTCTCCCTCATTCCCTTTCTCTTCCCCTCTTGGGAGCAAGGGGTGTAACAGAGACCGGCTGTGACAGGTCTGAGGGGCCACCCTGACCCTAAACTGTGACAGGCATTTATCACATTAGAAACGTTGTTGCATTTTGCTGCTCTTTGGCTGTACCTGCGCTCACTGAGGTGACAGAACACATCTGAAGGAAAGAGCTGTTGGTGCTGAAGACTGGGCATCCCCACTATGTGATTCTCAGAGGTTTTACTTCTGACTTTCGATCAAGTGGACATGAACATGAACAGTTGATCGACTGGACTATATGCTGATCTAATTGCCTGATTATTACAGAATTTTGGATTTTTTTTTTTTTTTTACAGCAATCCACATGAAGACCACAACTGAGAGCCTGAAGCATTCGGATCTGTGAACATTTCAGGGCAGTTAGATGTGATACTTTATGAATATACGCAGAACTGTGTACATTTAGATCATAAAATCGTAGAGATCTATGAGATGTACACGCAGAAACAGATCATCCAGGCCTGAAGAAGATTGTTCTGGAAGTTACAAGCAGAACCGTAAGAGAATTTTGAGTCACTTTTCAGAAGAGAACCTCACTGTGCCAGCTGTACATTGCCAGTGTTGCTGTTTTCAGTTGGAAAGGAAAAAAAAGAAAAAAGGAGTACTCAAATAGCGTGTAGTGGATACAGGTATGAAAACTCTGGTGTAATAACAGCAACTATGTGGCATTTCCGTGAGTAAACAAACAAACATGTGGCCTGAAATCAAACATAGATTTCCCTCTGGCAGGAAACAAGTATCAGAAAAAAGAAATGAGAATTATAAATGGTTTATATTTTGACTGATGTAGCAATCAGAGTAGTAATTACTACACTGAAGTTGGCATTTTTTTTCCGTGTTAATCATCATAGTGTTCTCCTATCCTTCACATACTTGAACTTCCTAAGAGAACAGAAAAGCTCATGGAAATAGCTGAATTTATAGTGAGCTGGTTTAAAGATTTTCTGAACGTGGATACCTTTTACAAAGGAAATAAACCCCACGTGCTTCACAATATTTTGTAAGATACAACAGCACGTGTGCACATAAAGGAAAAATAGTAAGGAGATTATGTAATAGCCTAAGGAGATACTACATATTTCTTTGCAATCCAGTTATTGTCTGCTAAAGGATGTCTTAAAAGCAGTCTTTACCCACAGAAAGGATACAGTTATTAAAAATAACTTTAAACTGTTTGAATTTGTAAGAAGGGATGGGATCAGAAACATCACAAGATCAAAAAACAGATTTCCAGATGGAAGATGCAAGAAATTGCCACAGGAAAATGTGTGAGCTTCTGTAGTGTTGCGTGTTAAACTAACCCAGGTTTGTTTGGAGAGGAGGAGGGGAAACAGGCTCCAAGAACTGGATGTCTTTCTCCTTCTCTTGGGTGTTACAAAAGGTATTCCTCTGCCAAACAGAGCCACGGTGAACCAATAAAGTTACATGTTGCACCGAACTTTTTCCATGTTTTCTGAGGTACTTGGGAACCATTCTTTCGTCCATCAGTCCCACAGCCTTTTTTCTGTGAAACCTGGAGATGGCTTTAATACATATACAGGAACAAGGCTCAGGAAACAGGCATAAACCTGCCTGTGAAATGTGAAGAAGCAGACTTTAGTTACCGTAAAAAGTGAGTAAAGGGAGTTGCAAGCGCTCTTGGCAGCAGACTGCAGTTTAGTCCTGACTCAGTGGAAGCCCTAAAGGAGTCTGCACCATCAGCTACCAGCCATCCAGGCTGGCTGGGGCTCTGAGCACCCTGCTCTAGTGGGAGGCGTCCCTGCCATTGGCAGGGGGGTTGGAACGAGATGATCTTTAAGGTCCCTTCCAACCCTGACAGTTCTATGATTCATACTTCTATGATCCCACGTGCAGTTAAACTAGTCTCCACAGTGATTTTACTTATTTAAAAGCTTTTTTTATTGCCGAGTTACGCCAAGGAGATGGCAAAGCCAGCGGTGGGCACACAGCATCAGCCCTGCCCCTGCCCAGCACCGGCTCTGCCCCGGCCCTGCCCCAGCACCAGCACCATCCCTGGCCCTGGCCCTGGCTCTGGCTCTGGCCCTGGCCCAGCCCTAGCACTGGCCCCGGCCCTGGCCCAGCACCGCCACCACACGGGGCCTCCCGCAGTTGAGCGAGCGCTGGAAGCGGTTTGCGTTCTGAAGGCCCTGCCGAGAACTAGCGGCGGGCGGGCAGCCCCCGGCTCCCTCCGCGCCGGGCCAGGGACACCTCCCTCCAAGGAAGCCCTGGGGACCGAGACGCCCAGCGCCCGGGGGAGAGCCCCTGTACACGGGGCTTGGCCTCCCCGGCACCCCCCGGAGCCGCGCAGGGGGTGTGACGAGCGGACTCCATTTCGGGCCGCGCGCGCCGCCGCCGGCAGACGGCAAGGCAGCGCGCGCACGCGCGCACGCACCCACGCACGCACGCACGCACCCACGCGCGCGTGCGCGGAGCGAGGGAATCGCCGCCGAGGAAAGCGCAGCGCGCGTGCGCGCCGCGGCCCCGAGTGGGACATGCGCCGTGCGGCCCCGCGCAGGCCCGCTGCGGGGAATTGCGGCCGCCCGCGCTTGCCGTAGAGAGGGACGTACCAAGCCCTTCTCCTCGGGCCGGGGACGGGGGGGGAGAGCGTTGGAAAGCGACGGTGCGCCGGGACCCGTCGGCCCCCGCCCGCCCTGCCGCCGTCCGGGAGAGCCCGGGGGGCAAGCGGCGGTGGTCTCGTCGGCGCGGCTGGGCGGGTGAGGAAGCGGGGCGGCGGTAGCGCGGAGGGCGCGGGGCCGCGGCGCGTCCCCGTCAGTGGCGGCGCCGGCGGAGGGGCGGGGCGCGAGGGGCGAGCGGCTTGGGTAATGGCAGCGCTGTGAGGACGGAGCGGGGCAGGGACCGCGGCCGCAGGGCAGGGAGCGAGGGAGGCCGGCGGGTGGGCGTCGCTGACTCGGGCCCTTTGCCGCCAGGTAACCCTCCCTCGCCCGGCCCGGCCCGGGCGGGGGGCCCGTCGGGGCGGGGGGAGGGGGCCCCGCGGTGGGGGGGGGAGGGGGCGGTTCCCGTCCCCGCGGGCTATGGGGGGCCCGGGGGGGGGGGTGTGGGGACACCCAGGCCCACGGGTCCCCCGCCCAGGCGGGAGCGCCTCCCGACCCTCCCTCCCCCGTGGGGTCGTCCCCGCTGGGCTCTGCCGCTCCGCCGGGCCCGCCCCGAGCACCCGTCCCTCGGTGGGGGTTGTGCGGCGGCGCCCTCCCGCCCCGAGGGGGCTCCGCCGGAGGTGGGGGGAGCGGGCCGGGCCCTGCCCCCGGTCCTGCCCTTCCCCGGCGGGGCGGGCGTGGTGCGGCTTCCCCGGCGAGGATGGTCGCCTCTCTCGTCGCCGCGTCCTCGGACAGTTTCGCTTTTGTTTTGGTGGGGAGCTCACGTCCCCGGCCCGCCGGGGCCGGCCAGGGAGGTTGTGGCCACCGGGGTCCCTGTGCTGCCGCGGGGTATCGGGGCGGGGGGGGGGGGGGGGTGGTCTCGGGCTAACGCTGTTTACGTGCTCGACGCGGGTAGTTCTGCCCTTGGCCGCTCACCCGGCGTTATCTTGTAATATTATTACTCGAGATGCTTAAATGGGGTTGGAAATCCGGGGAATGCTCTGACGCTGGCCAGTCCCCGACGTTTATTGGTGTGAACAAACACAGGCAGCGTGACAGCAGCGTGCTTTGCAGAACGAGGCGATGGAAGCGACACGCTTTCGTTACCCTCGCGTGTACACGGGTTCCGGCAACATCCCCTTACCTCGAGGGCTTGTCAGACAGCTGTGGTCTCCCACCTTCTGAACTGTATAAACCCTAGGGAGGATATCCTGCCCTGCTGTAATTTTTGCCGTGGGGGTTACTTGCGCTGGTACAAGACACTTAACGCTCTGAGCAGGTGGGGTTGCCTGCTGCAGACACTGAAACGCAGCAAAGCCCGAGCATCTCGCAGGAAAAGTTGCGCTGCGTTTGCTCACGCGTCAGTAAAACGAGTTTAAATTCGCGTTGTCGTGAAGGCGGTAAAAGAATGCTGAATACACCACCCCTGTCTTAAACCCTCTCACTCCGGAATACCTTAATGAGCACGTGGATGCAGTGCTTTTTGTATTATTGTTCGACACCGAACACGGTGCTGCTGATGCTGTGTGCAGCACTGTGGGATGGACTTCTGCTCCTTCCTTCCTCCCCTCGGTTTTGCTTGTCTGGGAAGGAATGGTTCTTTTGCCTTGGAGCTACCGGAGAGAGCAACCAATAACATAACACTCAACAAAATATAAGTCCATTACCACATGACTTTCTTAGAAGTCTTAAACTTTTTGTGGATGAGAATTATTTTTTTCCTTGGGGGCCAGCTCAGAATAGTCTTGTGTTTTCCAGAAGAAGAAGAATATTCGAGCTTTTAGAAGACTACGGTTCTTTGGGTTTGTTTGGGATTTGGGTTTGTTTGGTTTTGTCTTTATTTTTTTCTTTTTTCCTTTTTTTTTTTTAAATGTTTTTTGTTGTTATTGGGGGTTTTTTGTTTTAGTTTTTGTCTTTGTTTTGTTTTGTTTTTCTTCTGGCAGTGAGTTCTACTGTAGTTTACTCCTCCCAGGGTTCACATTTCCTTGACGTGCACATCAGTCAGTGTTTTTCAGTTGGCTTTCTCTGGTGGCTCTCTATTTGTTTTGTCAGCTCTTACTGACTTTCTCTGCAGTAAGCTGCTGCTGACATACATGGACTGAATTTGTCATTTCCAAAAGTGGCAATAACCATGTTGCAAATCCAACAACTGAAATATTTTCAGTTCAGCAGAAATATTTATCTGCCACTTACTGAGCCTTAGGTCTTACAAGTTACCCCTTCGACAAACCTGGGATGATACCACTGCCTTGGTGTTACTTGGTTGCTACTCGGTTTATCACATCAAAGCAAATGTGGGTTGGGTAACACATTGATTACATTTGAAACAGAAACTGTTGTGTTGCAGGTAGAGGGGGGGGAAAAAAACCCCCCGTGGTTCCTGAATTCCCAGCAAGGAAGGAACTTGGTTAGTTAGTCAGGATGTGGAAAAGTTGCAGCTGTTTTGGTTGTGGGGTTTTTGTTGTTGTTTTGTTGGGTTTGTTTCGCTTTGGTTTGTTTGTTTTCCTTAAAACTAAGCAGCTCTTTATCCTGCAGTTTGAGAGAACTAATCTGCCAGAGAAAGATGAAGAGCCAGTAGTGGTTAAGGTAGTGAGCTGGTTACGCAATCGTTTTTTTAGCGTGCCATTTGCTTCTTTCCCTCGTGGAGAGGTGCACCTCTCCTGCAAAAAGTGTTTGGCACTAGATTGATTGATTATTTTTTTTTTCCCCCCTTCTGTCCTTGAAAATCTGGGAAGACAAATTAAGGGACACTCGTCCATCTATTCCAAACAGAAATGGAACTGTTCTTTCCGCTATTGGTTTTAGTCTTAACAGTGGTGTGGTTCTGAGCAGGAACTAGGCTTGCATTGTGCGTGGAACGTCACACATCAGGTCCTTTCTAGATGAGGTGCACAGGACAGAGTCAAATAGAAACAAAGAAGAGGCCGTCACAGTCGTGTCTCTCTGGACCTCTATTTTTTTGAATTACCTTTTTTTTTTCCTTGCTTTATTTGGGTAATTTAATGTTTTTCTTTGAAAAAAATAAAATCTCTTCCAGTGTTTTTGATAGGAAGTTTCAAGCCATGTTTTACTTGAAAAAAATCATTATTTGTCCTGCTGCACAGTGCAATAAATTGCACAAGCTCTGCACAGTGCTCTGTGTTCAGTTGTGTTTTCCTTTTCTCATCCTGATCAAAGCTTTTGGGTTTTGTGGCTTTTTAAATGTAACACCAAAAATGTCTCATGAAAGCTTGAGGTGAACATGGGCTACAAACTGCCAGTGGTAATTTCAAATACTCTGGTAATATGTTCAGTGTGTTCCTGCCCAAAATTCCCTCAGGTAGAGCTGAAACAGTCTTTGCATAAATGTGAACAACCCAAAATTTATATGGCAGTTGGATTTATTTTATTCTTCATCTGGCACTGTTCAGTGGGCAGCTCGGTAAGGTGATGAACTTGATGAGGCACCGTGTTCTTAGCTTAATTGGTGGTAGGTTATAGGCTAGGTGTGCAACACTCAACGTTCCATTGCCTGATGTTAAAAATAAGGGCATGTGTGTTTGATTTTGGGGAGAGTGGGGCAGCAGGGGTGTTCTTGGTGGTGCTGTATCGTGGTGGTGCAACAGTGTACAAAGTTTCGACTGGAAGATTCCAAGGCAATGCATTTCTTTTAAAGCGATTGTGCAATGTTGTCTGACATGTTCAATTCTTCTACAGATTAACACTAAACCCCCACGATGTCCTTGAAACCACGAGTAGTTGACTTTGATGAAACATGGAACAAGCTCCTCACGACAATTAAAGCTGTTGTCATGTTGGATTACGTTGAAAGAGCGACGTGGAATGATCGCTTCTCGTATCCTTTAAGTGAAAAATCTGACCTCGTGTGCTTGCATGATGTGTTTAGCATGACGTTGGCCTGCTCTCTGTAACCGTTTCACTGGTCTTGATCAGAAGAAGCCTGTTGTTTTTCACTGAGTCTGTTGAAAAGGATGGGAAATTCTGCAGATTTGGGAAGTATTCTGTGTGAGAATCACTACAGCCATAAAAAGTAAATTCGCCTGAGTTTTACTCCCTTTTAGTAGCTCTAGTACTTGGCTTATGCTGTAGCCATTCACAAATGTACGTGCCCTGAATTTCCTCTGCTCTGATAATGAGCTTTTCTTGTAGGCTGAAGTGTGTGCACGTAGCAGGGGAAACACCTAGGACACAGAATGGCATCTTGAAATTTAGGGGCATGGGAGGTGGTGAGCTGCAGTTTAAAGATGTTCCCCTCTTCTTTGCACTTATCAGTGTACTGATGACTACCCTACTGGAACATTTCTGTAGCAAGGGTTTATTAAAAAAGCCTTTTTCCTTTCCCTCTACTGTTATGGCCTCTGTACCTGAGACCTGAGCTGTGTTTAAAAAGAATTACTCTTTCTAGCTGTGATCGTTTGGTTTTGCTGTTCCAGTCCCAGCTGTACATATATTGTTGGAGTGAAAGGTTTGCATTTTTACACATAAAAAGGACTTTTTACAAGGCTTAAGTTTCAGTGAACTTCTTTTAAAAGAAGTGTAACTATTCTAACCAGTTACACCGTGCCCTGGGTCTGTGCATTCGTTGGCCACTACAGTGTGGTGAATAATTAGAGAATTTTAGGAGGCTTTGCAGCTATTCCCCAGCAATTTGATAACTTTGTAATTAATTTCTGAGGGTGTGATTCTTTACTTGTCTGGCAGTCAAGTTCAGCTGGCTCCAAAATGTACAGACTTCTCGACTTAGCTGTGTACTCGTGTGCTGACAAACTGTGTTGTACTCATTCTTTCTAAGCACTTTTTGACAACTGTGTATTTCAGTCTTCAACAAGTGGTTGATTTCTGTAGCTTAAAGCTCTACACGTTTAAACTAGGGCATCTAAGAGAGATTTAAACCTAAAGTAATAATTGAATGAGGTGTTGCATTGGTTCCTCCTGTCACACTGTTTCACTTGGAACTTCTCACGTGGAGGCCTTCTACACAAGCCTGCTGGTGATCCTCTTTTGGGATTTCCTTATGAATGGCAGACTCAGGAAGTAGTCTTGGAAGAATCATTTGGCGTGTCATTCTTGGGACCTTCATTACTGTCACCTCTTAATTATCTTCCTTGGAAAGTGGCACTATTAGTGCCTAAGTTGGCACAGGCAAGAGCCTTCTGGCTTCTTCTGTATGGCCGAATGGCCTGAGGAGCTTGTGTGACTTGTCATTTCCATCTTAAATACTGATTGTTTAGTACTTCTGCTGCCTTTAACCACAGTCTAGGTTTTAACACGAACTGCTCACTGAGTATTCAACACCTTGGTGAAATTGGTAATTCCATAGAGTTGATGTGAAAGCTTTTTCCAAGGTTTAAATATATAAAGAAAACTAAAATATTAATGATATATTGTAGGAAGATGCAGCATTTGAATGAATACATTGCCTTGTTTTTTGTTAGCCTTTGGTTCTCTGTAAAGTTCAATTGAATTGGAGTAATCTGTTTCTAAACATCTGTGGGGATTTTAAAGGAAATGTATGAACTCTCTTTCTTGCTGCATAACAAGCACAATAGAAAGGTGCAAGTGATTTGAGCTGTGTGTTAATGAAATTCACACAGGTATTTCATTGATTGTAGAGCCACTTGATCTTGGTGATCTCACTGTAGTCGAAACAGTGATGTGGAAGCAAAGGATGACAATTTTTGTCTGTGGCAGTGTGTTCCAAGAACTGGTTTCTTTCTCTTGGGCTTCTTGAGACAGCTGAGATCAAATGGTGTATGCAGACTAATAGTATTTTAGGGGTGAGAGGCTGTGCTGTGCATATTCCACTTCTAGAAGTATTTTTGCCTCCCTATTTCTCAAGAACTTGTCTTGAATGTGGTGTTTTCTTTGTAACTCTAATGGTAACTTTATTGTTAAACATAGCTTAGCTTTAAATAGAGCTTTTATCTCAAACTTGCAACGCTGGAATGGCAATGAGCTGGGAACCACTACTGTGGAAGAGTTAAAATCTTCTGGAAAAGATCACTTGAAAGACCATATGTCACTTTATTTAAACTGTGACTCATCTTAAGCCATCTTTGACCTTCAGATTTCCTTTAAGGTTCTCCGCAGAAAGAAATGTTCCTGGAGTTGTTTCATTGTCTGGTAAATGACAAAAAAAACCCCTATTATTTACAATCACTTGGTTATTATGAATGCCTTGTATAACTTTCAAGACTTTGCTTCAGTAGTCTAGGGAGTGCTCTTTCAGTGAAGAGGCTGATCAAGCCTGATGGGAGAGTGGTAGTTCTGTACTTCAGTTAGTCAAAATAAACAGGGTGAATAGTACCCAGAGGGAAAAGTAGCTGTACTTCAAACAGAATAATTTTTAAAGTATACAACATGGCCACTTGCTTTTTCCCCCATTTTTCTGCATGTTTGTTCTCCCTTTTCTAATCCCTCATTTTAAAAGGATCTTATGATGAGCCAGAAACTTTCAAACATGGATCTTTAAAGTAAGAACCACCCCAAAGAGAAGAAAAGAGCAAATAAAGTTCATATGGTCATGATACTTTCTGACTAAGTCCTCGTGTGCTCTGAATTTTGATTCTGGTAGAGGCAGACCTGCAATCACAGAAAATTTCCAAGAGCATTACTTTGCTCTTCTAAAGAAGATCTATTCAAAGCCTTCTGTTCATGGACAGTATTAAATAGATGGTTTTTTTTAACCCCGAGGGAGAATATTTGTGAGCTGCTATGGCATTGGATAGAATGTTTTCTTTTTGATGGGATTTTTTATTTTTTTCCTCAGTTTGGTGTTGCTTCAGTTTCCCACTGAGGGTACTGCCCCTCAAATAGAAACTACTGGAGCACTTCTATTGCACGAGGCTTTTGGTGTTCTCCACACATTATGAAAGCCCCTAAGCAGCAGTTTGCCTTCAGCTGCCTTTAACCTTTCTCACCCTGAAAAACTGCATGCTGAACTGGCAGGACAAATGGCTTTCACCATTAAAGATAAATAATTGAACAGTAAAGGCTTCTTCCTGATCTTCTAACAGAGCACAACACACACACACACACACAAGTGCTTTTAGTTGATGGTGTAAAATAGCAGTGATGATGAATGATTCATCTGCACTCAAAGGTTTGGGGTTTTTTGTTAAGAGATTCACACTGTTTTCAACACTACACTTCAGTTTGGATTCTAGGCCTAGTGACACAGTTAGATGAACAAACTAGTACAAACTGAGCCAGAATGTGAGCTTTCTGTACCAGGGCTACTCTGTAGTGTGTTTTTGAGACTCAGGGTAGCTCTTTTAATAGAAATCCAGAGAAACTTCTCCAGCAAGTAGAATTTGGTGTTGAATTTTATTGTTCGGTCGATACAGGAAAATGTGTGAGGTGCCTGTTAAATTGCTGCTGTAGTTAAGGTGTTCATTTCCATACCTACTGAAACTAAACAGTGTCATGTCAAGGAGGAACACTAGATTCATCTTTCTTCACTTGCAGGAAGATTTGACTGTTCTCTAGAACATGGAAAGGCACGTTTGGAAGATGTGCATTTTCATGAAGTACAGACACTATTTTCCTTCTTAAATAGGTTTATTGCAACTAAGAAACAAGTCGTCTGGACTGCTAACAAGCCTAGGGCACAGAAGCTAGATAAATTCAGGGGTCTTTGTTGCTTTTGTCAGATAAACTGCCGTTGTTCTTTTCTTGTGCTGTTGTGGTGAAGATTTTCTGCTTCCTCTAGCTTCCAAGTAAGTTGTTCTTGTAGCAGAGATCCATAATAGTTCTGGGGATTCAGATAGTGGAGTTGTGGATCTGAAGAGGAAAAAAAAAAATGTCCCTTTTGCTTGGGAGTAGCTTACAGAGATTCTGGAATTTACTTTCAGAAATACCTTCATAGTTAAGAGGCTTGTGAGCTGAATCATACTGAGGATGCGTTCGACTGCGGACCGTCCTTTGACAAAATTTGTTTGTGTGTAAAATAAAAACAAACAAGCAAAACCCAACTCTCCCCCAAAACCCCAAGCACAAACAAACTAAACAAAACCACAACAAACGCCAAAAACAACCAAACCAATTGTTCTTTAGGATCTGTTATTAAAAACCTTTCCTTCCTACTAATTTAGTAGTTTGGTTTGCTATTTCACTGGTCATGACTTTGAAAGTTACTGTTACAAACCAGAGTGTTGCCTGTTCTGTTTGTTGGGGTTTCCATTTAATGCTTCTTGCCATTAAAAAGAATTCTGATCAAAATCATCGGTGTGGCTGAAATAACTGTGCTCAAGATGAGGCTCTGATCTCTTTCTCTTGAGTTGCCAAATGAAGGCTTTTTTCCCATTTTGTTGTCTTACATCAGGATTTCCTCTGGTTTGAGTAGAACTTCCTTATAAAAAAAGAAACATGCTGTTGGGAGAACCTGTGATGAAACCTTGACAACATGCTGTAGACTAAGCAGGTGACTCGTCAACTGCTTTTATGTCTTCTACCTGCTTTTACACAGGGGTTTTTTTTAAGGTAGACTACAGGAAAGCAGATCTTTTGTCTTCCCTTAATTAAAGACCTTACCTTAAAAAGTAATCTCCACTGAATCGTTTCCAGCATGTCTGGTTTTCTAAAGCATCCAGACTTAGCGGGGAAACTTGAAGTCGGCTTTACTTCGTGTTTGCTCTGCCCCATACTTGGCTAATCACATTCTTAACCTAATTAGTGCTTCTTTCCATTAGCTGAAAAGAGTCTCAGATTCACACCGGCTGCAGAAATAGAGGAAGAACTTTGGATGAAAGCTGATTTTTCACTTGGAGATAATCATCTGTTATCCATAGATGGCAAATAAGTGGTAGAAGCCTTGTCAACTTGGGGCTGTCAGAAGTTCCAGGATCTTAGCTCTAAGATTCTCTCACCTTCCACTAATAAAAACTCATTATTGATGCTGATACCTTAGGTTTTGCACAAATCAGGACTTAAGACTAATTTCATAAAGTGATCCATTTTATTCTTTGTGCTTGGCTGTTAAAATCAAACATGCACGAGTGGGAGAAAAATACGGTTCTGTGAATCTGAAGTTTTGTTGGTTATTTTTCCCTCTTTAAGCAGATACAAACCTTGACTCTGAGCCCAGAGACATTTATGCTTTGTGCGTGGCCTATCCTGAACCTCTTGGAGAGAGACTTTATACTGAGACTAAAATTTTTTTGGAAAATCATGTCCGCCATTTGCACAAGGTAACCTGCACAGTTACTGATGTACTCACAGCTATTGCTTGGCCTTGTCTTGACTTCAGGGAGAGGTTTGGCATGGATGAATGGATGCAGATTTTATGAGGCTAACTCACAGATGAGAGTTCCAGAGGCATAATGTGTATATGATGTATGCAACATACATCACACAGCACGGTGTGGACAGGTATATCTGTCTATATACAGTACAAAACAAAGGACTTCCTTATGAAGCTGACAAATATGGTTTAGATAAAATATTAATTGGCTTGAAAAGTAAATTATTTTTCTGTTGAATACTTACTATCAAGTTACAGAAATTTCTTCTTTTTTCTAAGTGTGCTGTAGTTTGTGATTTGCCTTCTTTTACAACGTACAAGTATCTACTCCAGAGCCTTGGAAACTCCCTGTATGTACTCTACTGAAGAAAACTTCTGAAATGTGTAGGAAACAAAATAACAAAAAGGGGAGGAAGTAACGAATGACAAATTATTTATTATTATAAATAATGATACCTGTATACCTATATAGTGTGAGTTACCTTTTGTCTCATCAGCTAAGACAGCGAATGTCAGCAGAAGCATAATTCCTCATGTTGAATATATAAGATGGATGAACAGTGTCTCCTTGTATTGCAGTAAAAAGAGAAGTAGATGCAAATAAGATGTTCACCTGTCTTTGGTGTCTCTATAAAGAATGAAGAATACAAGCTCTGGCTGGCACTGCTACGTAGCTTGATGCTGTTTTGTGAAGTTAGGTACCTGTGTACTTGACAAGACAGGCTGGATATCTTAGTGGATGGTTCCACTGGTTGCAGAGAGGACCTCTGACACTCTGATAGACTAAATCAGTTCACTAAACTGGCAAACAACTGGGCAAAAAAGTTCTTCCTCATTTCCTTGGTGAGCTGAATGAGCTCACTTAAGGTGATCACAGCAGAAGCTGTGGGAAGTAGTGGAGAGCATATATCCATTTCTTTAAATTACCTATCCAGCATTTGTCTTTGAAACTGTTGGAAAGCCTCTGCAAAATTCATACCCCAGAGGAAAGCCCTCTTGATTCCATGTTGTCTACTAGCTCTCATTTTTTACCTTATTTCTGTGTAGGCTTCTTTGCTGATTGAGTTTAAAATTACATACTCTAATGAGAATTATAGTTGAATTCCTGGGATCTCATCCTCCTTCATAAATCATACTAATTATTTTAAATTGTTGATCTTCCTCCTTTTAAGTATTGAGTATATTTTGAGAAGTTCAGTACCTCAGCAACTTTGTAGATGACGATTCGCTTCAATTCCAAAAGATTTGGGCCTAGATCTACAGAACTTCAGCTGTGTGTTAAGTTTGTGCATATCTGGGCTTTGTTAAACTTGTTTTATTCCAGGACTCTTGGGTAAGTATAAAGCCTTGTCTAACCAGTAAGGCATTACTGATTTTAAGTGGCCATAGTTAACAACTCCTGCAGGGTGCATGTAGCTGCTTGAGTTTAAAATTGATCTGTGTCAGTGAGGGAACTGTTCCCAGTTGTCACAGAACTGTTCCCAGTTGGCCCACCAGTATCATCTGAGAGTATGAACTATGCTTACTCAAGCAAGTACTTCTGTAATGACAAATAGAAAACAATACATTCTATAGATTGTTCTTTTTAAATGCAAACTAAAGCAGCTTGTAGCTGTCTGACCAAAACTTCCTCCTATGAAGATTTGTTCACTTTCTGCTCATTGCAACAACGCTCTTTTTAGACAGGTTAAAGTTTACACGTGGTCTTAATTTTGAGTATGGGATTGTTCTTGCAAAGTTGTAATCCTGTTGTAACTGTCTCTGTATGTATCCTATTTCCATAGTAACTTGAGTGGTGTGTGTCTTCCCTCACAGAGAGTACTGGAAGCTGAAGAACAAGTGCTGGTTATGTATCACAGGTACTGGGAAGAGTACAGCAAAGGGGCAGACTATATGGACTGTTTATACAGGTAAACTTTGCAGATCAGTTGTGAAACTTTTGAAATTCTGACAGTGATCTGCTGCTGAAGTCTTAAGAATGTTGTTTAAAGAGATCAATAACTCAGTATGCCCTAGGTCAGTTCTGGAGAGAATACACTCATGGTAGCAGAGCAAGAGCAAACAAGGAGTAATGCTCCATCAGATTCTCCTGTGCACTGCTCCTTACCACTACAGTAATGATCTAGGATGATGGCTGCTGTTCTTTCATTGCCAGTGTCTTCTACCTCTCTCGTTTCTGATGTTGCAGTGCCAAGTATGTTGGTGCTAATCAACCCTCCAGTGAAGCAGCTCATAGTCCTAGCTGGGGTTCTGCAAGGGTGACATTGAAGTGTCCAGTTCAATCAGCATGGTTTGTTTGAAAGCATAGCCATGTACCTTGGCAAAAGCACAGCTCTTCCTTCCAGAACAGCCTTGCAGACAAGGCTGTGTGCTCTTTGGGTCCATTCTTCTCAGGTGAATATTTGAGCTGCAGGGACTGGAGGAGTGAAAACTTCTCCTTCATTTATTTTCTGAGAACTTCAGAAACTGACTGTACACAGGCAATTGATTTTTACAGGGGTTTTTTTTCAGTAGGTAACAGCCAAGTCTATAAATAAAAAAACAACTAGCCTGGTATTTTTGTACTTCTGTAGTTTCCTGAACTGCAAATGTATTTCTTTGCTGTTGGTGATAGTGTAAGCATGTAAAACTCACCCATTCATAAGATGTTAGAATTTTAACTATTGAGATGGTTTGGGATTTACTGGGATTTGGATTTTAATTCCACTGCTTGCAGGTTGAACATTCTAGTGTCTGTTATGCATGGGATACCCAGCAGGTAAATATCACTTAAGAGGCACTGTTAATGTTACACTTACTTGATGGTATGGTGTGAGGATTGACAGAAGACCTCGAGATCTTTACTATTAGGTTAGGAGGTGTACATGTCATCTTGTAGAATCTATTAGTTACTGCTAGCAGACTGGGAACTAATGTGATAGAATCCATCCTGGGCTTGCAAATTTTAGTTCCAGAATGTGTCACTGACTTAACTGGAGAGTTGGTACGGGGGGGAGTGGGGAATTATCCTATTTAATGTGTATGAATCTCACTGATTCTGCTTCATTTAACAGTTTTTACTGAGTGATTGAGTGCTTCTGGTCATAAGCCAACTTAAAACCTTTCTCCAGCAATGCAAACCTGATTTTTTTGTTTTATTTTTAAACCAGCTAGGGCATTTTTTTTTTTCCCAGACAGTTATTTGCACATGAACCAACCTGTACCTATATATGAGCTCAGTAGAGTGGTATTCATATACCCGTGAAGCCAAGTTCTTAAGCTCTGAAGCTACTTATTTCATGCCAGCTCTGCCCATTCTAACTCCTCTTCCTGCTTTCCATGTGGTGTTTTGGCCCAGAAGATGTGCTTGTCAGGTGTTCTGTTGGAAGTCATTTTACCTCAATGTTATATTTGGTTTTTTCTTTGTGTTTAAATTCTGAATTTTGTCATGCACCTTTTAGAGAATCTGAAAATATAGTATGTCTTTGGTATGATTTTTCTCTTCAATAAAAAAATGTAAATTGTAATGGGAACTGAAGGACCCTCTTACAGGAAAGCAGTAAATAATTCAGCACTTAATTAGTAGAGTCATAATGATTTTCATGCATTGGAAACACTTGTGTAATGCCACTGTTTTGTGGGGTTTGGTTGGTTTTGGTTTGGTTTTTGTTTGCTTTTGAGAGAGAATGCTTTGGGTAAAAGTACTTCTGAAGAGCATCAGAAAATACTAGGATTTTTATAAAACACTTGGGAGTTTGTATCCCAAGATCTAATTTGTATCATTCATCCAGCAGTGAAAACTGATTAACCTTTACAGCTAGTAATAGGAATATTACTTTTAAATAGATTCCCTTAAAATGTAAACAGTCTCTCATCTCTGCTCCTTAAACCTTCTATCCTGACAGGTGAAATTTGAAACATACTAAAAAGATAACTCTGCTTTTGAGCAACATTTATAAATGATTATAAATGATGAAGCAAATCACGTGACTGGCAATGCATTTTGGTGTCAATTTGAGTTGTTTTGCTGTTTGTATTTTTTTCACCCCCACCCTCCCCCGGGTGTGTTTTGCTAGGAAAACTAAAATCCCTTGCATGCTTGACTAAAGCAAGGTGGTAAAACTTAGGGAATAAGGGCTGCTTGATACTGAAGAAACTTCTTCAGTCGTTTTTGTTGGTTCTGATGATAAATGGGGTAGATAAAACCACCGTTGGACATTGGGGGGTTATCAGTGTCCTGATGTTGCTAATTTAGATGGAACCCTGTCTTTCAGTATTCCACTGCAAGGTGGGTGTTTGAAGGAGTCTTGTAACACTCTTCTAAATTCTATACTTCTAAACTCCTTTCTGGAGTGGAAGCATGGCGAGTGTGTTTTGAGGTTTGGGTAGCAAAAGATCTATGGCTTTGATGACACCATGAAATGAGAGAAACCAAAATTTTCTTGCCTCATTTGCCATTTTCCTCCTCAGACAGAAATCCACAAGCCCACACAGGCAGTACCAAGTGGCTGGGTCTGAGCTGTGTGATCAGGGATTTCATAGCAAGAGTCTGGGGGTAGTTTCTGGTGTTATCAATTCATGCCCAATCCTTGTCTTCACAGCAATATACAGATGAACCTTATGGATTGTCTAAGAAATGCAGATGAAGTATTTCAGATTGTTGTTCAAGGTGAAAAATGGTTTGTGATTCCAGTGGAGAAGCTCTGAGATTCTGCTGTTTGCACACCCTTTGCAGCTATTTGCTTTTGGGCTTGGTTCTGGAAGTTGATGGTAAAAGTAGGAGTAGGGGAGAGGAAAGGTGGATAAATTTAGTTTTGGCTTTGAGGCAGAGAGTGGTGACACTCCTGCCATGAGTGATTCTACCTGCTCCTTCTTGCACCCTCCTTTTGCTCTGAATTGGGTAGGTCTTTCTAGGGGTACCTGACCTAGGTTGGACTGGTTTGTTTCCTCGTGGCTGCAGTAGCTGTAAGATGGATCAGTTGCCTGATCTGGAGCTGTTGAGGAGACACGTGCTGATGGCAGAGAGAGGGTGTGGATGAGGAGAACCAAGGGCTTTCCTTTTCAGCAGCCTTGGCAGGAAAGAGCAGAATGGCAGCTGCTGCCTTTGGTCACGTGGCAGCGAGTGGGGAATAGCATCAAGGAGCTTGCCTGCTAAAGGCTCGTGTTCCCACTGCACAAGTTTTCTAGGAAGTGGAGAGCCTGCAGCCTTCTACACAGACCTGCATTTACAGTTTGTGGTGGCTACTGGTGGTAGAAGAGCAGTTAACAGCACTCTGTAAGACTCCTGAGTGTGAACATGTGTTAGACCACGATATTCCAGTTTGTCACTGCTGCACCATCATGAGTCTTCTTTCTTTGGACTCAGTGGTGTCCTAAATTTTCTCAGGTTCACAGGTTTCCATAGTGTGTTTGTCCTTTGCTTCTTCAATTGTCATTTACCTTCTTGCCTGAAGTGTTCAGACATCACCAGGCTGGTGCAGCCTCTGGAGCCTGAGTCTCTTCGAGAGCTTCAGTAATCTGGCTCTTCAGTGTCTGCAACGGGGCATCTCAAAACTGCTGGCTGGGTTGGGGTTTTTAAAGCACAGAAGCTTCAGTTACCTCATTTAAACACTGACATAACCATTACAGATGTAGTTAGGATTGGTAGTTTCTCATTTATCTGGGAAAGAGAAGGAGAATGGTTCAGTTTTAAAATGGTTTTGTGTTTCTTTTAAGGGAATCCTGGGAATTAAGGAGTATTTTATCAGGTCTTACACAGAAACCATAGTTTTATAAAAGCTATGCATGCAGTAGTAAATACCTTTTTTTTTTTTTTATTTAGTATTTATAACACTTGTTTCTAACTGCTAATTAAAACAGTTTCTGAAAATTCTTATCTTTAAAAAGATAAAAAAGTCTTACCTTTAAAATTTGTAATACAGCTGTTTGCTAGTTATCGTGACCTGAGTGAGGGACCATAACTGACAAAAATTGGCCCTGTAAAATTTGACTTTATTTTTGTGGTTTAGTCTGAGAAGTGCAAAATAAGAAACAGTACAGGTAGAATTTTACATGAAAATATCTGATACTTAAGAATGGTTTTCTGTTGTTAAAAATCAATAATCTCCTAGCACTCTGACGTTAGTCAGCTGCTCAGAACTGAGCAGTTATTTTGCATGTACACGTGTGAGCAATAGAGCACTGAGAAACCATTTGTATTGTAAGAATTGCCTACAGACAGCAGTGCTGTTGCTTCAAAGAAGTTATTTGTTGTGACCTTCGAGGCATTCCACATTTCCAGATTTACCTGAGAATAAAAAGCTTAACGCCTGCCTGTTGTGACTGGAATCTCTTTATTTCTCTAGGTACCTCAACACACAGTTTATCAAGAAGAACAAACTGACTGAAGCTGATCTTCAGTATGGTTATGGAGGGGTGGATATGAACGAACCCTTGATGGAAATAGGAGAGGTGGGTATCTCAAAGTGGGAGTGTAGTCAGAAGTGCTACAAGTTCATCGCTGTCCTTCTGAATTTTGACTTTTCTGTGATACAATTTCGTAGACAACCTTTGGTTTATGAAGTGACACTGCTATCTAGAAAGTATTTTGAGGAAGCATTACTTTTGGAAACCCTTGAAATACTACTTTTAGGCTTCTATTTCTTCTTGTCAGAAGGTGTAACAGCTTTTCTTCAGATTAGTCTTCTGTACATCTTATTTTCTAGTGCTAGCTGGCTTGTATTTCTATTGTAGCAACTTGGATAGATATTTTGAAAGAAAAAGTGCAAGTTTTGTGCTCAAAAGTATCACGTAGGGAGGGTTTATCCTCAACAAATGACAACTTGAGGGAAACAGAAGTGTGTTGACACAGTCACGAAGGTGAGTTGAAGAGGCTGAGAGTAATTTTCAGATACCTAGAGAATGAAGAAAATTGCCAGCAGTAAAGGCTGTGTTCTGAGCTGCCACCTCCTGCACTGTACATTGTTTCTGTCACTCCATTGTTTCTGTCACTGCTACCGTGAAATGGGAGGAAGTAACACAAAAAGACAATTTCACAGTGAGAAAGATTCTTTCCAACTTCTCAACACAAAGTGTTTCAGTATGTCTCTAAAAAGGTTGTGAAAACTCCTCTTCAGTCTGAATGAGAACAAAGCCACAGTTCTGCAGTTGAGGAGAAACTTTCCTTTTGAATGCTTGTCGGTGTGTCCTTGTGCTTTGTGTTTGTACAGGCTGCTAGCTGGAGAATTCTTTTCAGGCTGTCATTATCTGTAGTGCTCTATGGGTTGGGGTTTTTTCCCTTTCCTCTCTACATTTGTCTTTCTCTAAAAGGGAAGTGAAGGCTTCTTTGGTGTGGAAACTTGGTTTGGAAAGCTAGAGAAAATGCTAGTTTGGTTTTGTTTATTTGTGGGTTTTTATTTTGGTGGTGTTTTGTTTTTTTGTTTTGGGTTTTTTTTTTCCTTCCTTAATATCAAAACTTGACTTGTCAGTGGTTACTCTTTCAGGTCTTGGAATTGGTTGTTTCAAACAGGAGATCTCTGCTGCCTTTAGTTAAGCGTAAGCAGAAATTCTGATGCGTGAAGAAGCATCTTCTGTGCTTCTGACCCAAGCACCCAACTGATGAAGATGGTACTGCCAGTTGAAATTGCTTATCCTCTGACAGATTAAGGGTGGGCTGACAAAAAACATGATGTGTTTCTGGTGGGTTGACCTTGGCTGGGCACCAGGTGCCCACCAAGCCACTTTTATCACCCCACTCCCTCTCAGCAGGACAAGGGGAAGAAAATAAAATGGAACAAAACCCGTGGGTCAAGATAAAGACAGTTTAATGAAAGCAAAGCAAAGGCTGCACACAGAAGCAAAAGAAAACAATGATTTATTCTCCACTTCCCATCAGCAGGCGACGTCTGGCCCCTTTCCCAGGAAGCAGGCCTCCAAACCATGTAGCAGTCGCTCTGGAGGACAAGCGGATGCCCCCTCTGCCCCCTCCTCCTTTTCCCCAGCTTTTATTGTTGAGCTGCTGTCACATGGTCTGGAATGTCCCTTTGCTCAGTTTGGGTTGGCTGCCCCAGCTGTGTCCCCTCCCAAGATCTTGTCCCCCTGTCCCACTGTGGGGGGAATGTTGGACAAACAACACTGGTGCTGTGACCAGCACCTTTCCAGCTCCCAGTACAAAGCACAGCACTGGGAGGGCTGCTGTGGGGAAAATGGAACTCCAGCTCAGTCAGATCCAATACAGACCTTTGTCAAGGCAATTCAGAAAGGAAATTCTTCTCTTGTCTACCTGTGCTGTCTCCAAGGCTTGCTAATCAGTGGCATCTGTAGAGGCTTGTCAGAGCTTGGAAGTGCATATTGCTGCACTCTGTGGTATCTTCAAAGTAGCATAAATGTTATTCCTTATTTCCTCAGCCTGAGATGTAGCCAAGTCTGTTCCCATGATTGTCAGAGGTAGTCCTTAGCTCTGTGTGAGTATCTTTGTTCAGCTGCTTTGGGGGCTGGGAGTAGGTCTGGGCTTGCTGCTGGGGCTGGGTGATTCTGACGTGTTAATGAATTTTCCCCCCATTTCAGAGTGCTGCTCCATTCTGAGGTATCACTCAATGGATGGTAGAAGCAACTTTTGTCCACAACTTTTGCCTATAACTTTGTGTCCCAAAGAGGAACTGATAGTAAACCTGATAATTCAGCTTTTTTTCATTTGAGTATTCTGCTCTCCTTACAGTTTTGGAATCCTAAATGAGGTAGAAGGACAACGATGCCCACTTTTCTTCAGGCTTCCCAGCAGTTGTTCCTCAGATGGTACATCCCTAGCTCATCATTTGGGCAGGTTATGGGGAGGGTCAGGACTTCTTAACAAGAGCTGGCAACCTTTGGGTTTCGATGGAGAAGTTTGGATGATGACGTCTGGAATTCCACTAATGAACTTTTCATTACCTCACTCCCCAAGACTCCTTCCATTTATCTTCACCAAGCACTGCCTTTGTAATCTACAGTAGTGGGAGGTCAATTTTGGATCTTGTGGCAGTCAAGTTAATCTCTGTTCATTACTCATGTATGATCAGGTTTATGGCAGTTACTCCTTTGCCCTGGAAAGGAATGGAGACTTGAGCCCTACACTCAAGTAGTTTAATGCATTAAATTGCAGCACTGTTTTTGGTGAATTCATTGCCCCAGAAATAAAAGCAGTTGATATTTCTTGACCTACAAGGCACTCCCCAGGTTTATCAGGTCTTTGTTTTGAAAGCATTTTCTCTTTCATTATGGTTCCTATGTAGGGTTCTCTCTCTATTCTTTGGTTTGCACTAGAGGCTTTGACAGGAGTCTTCACTTCAGTTGTTCATCATTTCAGAATGGAAGGAATTACCATTTCTCCCTTTTTAGTTTGAGATGATCTGTCCCTTACCCAAGAGCAAATGTGCTTATTTTGTATCTAGTCCTTTTCAGTCTCAGCATGAAGTTACAGAAATAATGCTCGGGGTTTGTAGAAGCAGAACTATGCCCTTTATGTGCTGAAGTTTCTGTCTCAGCACTGCTCCTGTGTGAGAATGAAACTTGGGGAGCTTTTCAGTAACCTTAAACAAGCACGTGCTTGCTTAGCTCTTCTGGGGTGTGCAGCAGTTGGTACGTTCAAGAGGCTGAAGGTGCATGTGTAATGTGTATGGGCATGGCTTCAAACAGTTTATCACCCCAATAAACTTTTCAGACATTCAGTAATTGTTGTACAAGCAAAAATACTGGATGAGGTCAGTTGATGAAAGTAGTCTGCCAGTGCCTGCAAGAGAGTTTCTTTTGTTCTGTCCCTAAGTTATGAGTGCAGGTTGAAGGATATTGCTTTTCTGACTTGATCTCCTATCACCAATTCCAGACTTCTGAGTTTTCACATGGGAGCCCTGAGCTATTAGGTAGTTCAGAAATGCCTTATGGTTTTTTTTCCACCAACATGGGGCAACAGATTCTGGAAAGCATAGGAAACTGCCATGTTCTATATTGTCAGTCTGGGTGAAGAGATAAGATCAATCCTTCTCAAGGAGGAAAAAAAAAAGTTTCTTGAATTAATGCATCAAGTTGCTGGATTGATCTGTCTGTAATGCACTTGAAAATTCCAACAAGCAACGTGAAGCTGTTTGATGCACCATGTGAGAGGGACCATGTTAGAGACCATATTGCAGAATAGCTAGTTACCTGAGGCCACCCCCTTCACCTCAGTCACAAAATGTGTCAGGCCTTTCTTCTTCTTCTCCAGAGCTAGCTTTTCAGCGTTCTTGGCTGGATGAGTTCCTGATGTCTTAAGGAAACTACTTTCCTCTAACTGTTCCTCTTGCCTCCATGAGGCAAGACAGTGAAAATTATTTCTAAGACACCGTCGATTTCAAAACGTTACCTGCCTTTTGGTTTTGAAGCAAACCTTTTACCTCTTCCTTGAACCTGCTGATGGAGTAGTTGGCTTGGTTTTATCTCCCAGGCTTCTGTACCTTGTATTACAGCATGGGTGCTGGATAACTGTAACAGAACAGGCTTGTTTGTCCTCTCTTTAAAAGGAAGATGTATTTCACAGGGTGGATCAGATTGAATAGCAAGTCAATAGCTAGATGCCTACTTTCAGTTCAGACATACCTGTTACTTCTGTCCAAGCTTTCTTAGAAGCAATATTCCCTCTGTCCTCACTGATTTTGGTAGGTTATATTTTCTAAGTCTCCTACTCACAGGTAGGTGTTTTTAGAGGTCTCAAACATGTGTGGGTATTCCCCTCCCCGCCCCCCCCCCCCCCCCCCCGCGCCGCCCGGCCCCCCTGGCTGGCCTGCGTCGCCTCTTTTTGCGTCTGCGTGTACTGCCACTTC
>WTSP01003529.1:33998-60369 GCA_025331215.1 Actenoides lindsayi
CCATCCCTGGAGATATTCGAGGTGAGGTTGGACAAGGCTCTGAGCAGCCTGGTCTAGTTGAGGGTATCCCTGCTCACATTCAAACACTTCAGGTAGAAAGGCACATTACTGACCTATTCCTATGTATACACTAAAGACCTGCCTTTGTAACCAGCTTCCTTAGTGTCCTTCTGTGCATTTGAGAATCCCTGATAGAGTGGAACCAAGGAATAAAGCAGCCCTATGAGATGTGTAGGAAGAATGGAGGCTGGGAAGCAGGCATTCAGACACTGCCTGGCTAGAAACTCAGTGTCTGACACTGCTGGTGTACCTGTCTGTGATCTTCATCCAAATGCAGATGTTCTACAAGAAAAATGCTGAGATATTAATATATTGACAAGCTGGGGTGGGGAAGGGAGGGGGAGGCAAACAAGAATTTGAAGAAAATAAAAAAAAAAAAAGGAAAGAATAGAGTATCTAACAGTTTAACTTTTAAAATCCTGACTGAGGAATTGCACCATCTTTGATATCATTTTGGGTACAGCTGGGTGTTTTACTGACGTAATCTTGTGTTGTGTCCTAACAGCTAGCTCTTGATATGTGGAGAAAATTAATGATTGAGCCACTGCAGGCCATCCTTATTCGGATGCTCCTCCGAGAAATAAAAAAGTGAGTGTTTCATTATTATTTTTCTCTTACACAATGTTGGGGGTATTTCACTTCTTTTTTTACTTTGAAAAGCCTGGGAACTTTGGCCTCTGTCTTACCCGACGATGATGTTCTATCAGCTTTTCTCACTGGAGCTCTGTATTTGTGGTTAGCATCTGTAGAAAAAGACTCTGAAAACAGTTCACTGTAACCTGAGGGTAGTGATCTTTTCTGTTTGAGCAAACTTCCTTATCAGTAGGACCAGGGAGTATTTAGGATAATTCTCCAAGGCCCTAGGAAGCCTTTAGCCTTTTTTTTTCCACCTATGGCTTCTGTGCTCTCAGTAAGCATAAGGACCAGGACATAGGCAAGGATTTGCCAGAGCCAGAAAAGCTGTTTTGCTCTGCATGGGACCCAAAACAATTCTTGCTTATCTGCCAGGAAGACTGATCTATTGGGTTTCTGTTGTTCAGATCAGTGAATTCACTTACTATTCTTGAATGAAATGGAAATCATTACTGTTTTGGACTTCGAGGGAACTTACAATTTTATTTCTGAATATTTGTAAACAAAGACCTTGGTAGCTACAGGACTTGGGGCTTTTTAGATTTAGATTTAAAATTTTTATGCTATTTAACTCCCAAAGGACCTTTTTATTTAGGAATAACCCGAAATGTTGAAGTACACTGCAGACCTCGGGTGTAGTTGTAAGGTCCATCAGTTTCTACACAGTTTTGCTACTGTATAGGGTAACTCTGGAGCTGCCTCATGGCTGTGGAGTTTTTAAGTGATTCCGTGCCTGACTCAGGTGACCAGGCTACTGCAGGTAAACTGAAAGTGTGAGGTAATTTGGCTGATTGAAGTGACTTGGACATGCCACCTGGTCAGCCAAAAAATGTATTTATAAGGCATTAGAAAACTGATTTTAATATTCTAGTTTTTCCTTCCTGAATTGAATTTTTGACAACTACATCATGGACATGATGTCCCTCTCAGGTAGTATTTCTGAAGCCAGGAAGTATTTATTTGCTTTCAGATGCTGAACCATGTTTCCTTTGTAACCAGTGCTAATACTGCTTTATCTATATGTTTACTATAACAGTTTATTTTTATTAAATAAAGATAACCTTAATTCGTGGTGAAGAAAACTCTGCTTTGTTACATTAAGCACAGTGACACTGAAGACTCCCTTTAGTCAATCTGGATATTTCAGTGGTGGGTGGGAGTGGAAATCTGTGTTAAAGCCTTTTTTTAACAGACATCTGATGCCTCTTACAAGTACTGGTATCTGTTTTCCTCGAGGCTGACTGCAGACCTCACAAGGGTACTTAGATCAAGGCTTTCACTGGGGGTATTAGATCTTGAGACTGTTCATAAGATGATGTTCTTTGTTATTAAATAATTTGGAAAGTTTAAAATAAAACTTGAGTCATCGTCTCTCATGGTTGGGTCTGTACTTTTTTTCCTCCCCCTTTGTTAAGGATTCTTCTGCATGATCTCAAATAAGTGAATTCAATTCTGTTTCTCAAAACAGACATCTAACAATTTGTACTGGGTTTGTTCTAGCCACTTTTGTGACGTGCCTGTCATGTAATGAACTACCTAAGGGAGAACTTAGAGCTGTTCTTCCTGGTGTTACGACGTGTAGGGCTTGCTGTGGGTATTTGGAGGGTGGCCTTTGCATGTAACTGTGGGCTTGTTGCTGCTCTTTGCTGTGGTTCCAGTGGTCAATACAGTTTGTACTGGACCCTAAGCAATTTGAGAGACTTTGCTGCAAACAGCTGGTAACTGTGATTTAGCACAGAGCTCAGCAATTCAGGGGTTAAGTTACAGCTGTCAGAGGTGCATGAATACGCATGGCAGGTTTATAACCTAAAAAACTTAATAAAATTACTAATACTTTGAAATCCCTCAAGTAGATGCCTTCTTAGGTGTAACATTGAGGTGTGTCCATGGTTGTTTCTTAAAATATTTTACCAAATAAAAAATGTAACTAGATGGCAGAGTTGCTCTTACAACCAGAAGATTTTGGGTAGTATATGACAGTATGCAGAGCTGATCACCAACATTGTAGGCAACTGGTTGCCTATAAAAGCATGTTAATTGCTGTACTGGAAAAGGTGGAGGGAGCAGAGCCACAAGTTCTGCTCACAGCTTTCGTTTTATCAGTGTATTTAGGTTTTTAAAAAGCTGCTGACTGAAATCTGAAGCACATCTACTTTTTAGAAGCTATAAACCTCTGCGGTACACGGTACATTAAAATTAGCAACAGACTTTTCTTGACACATGAAAAATTAAGAAACACTTCAGCTGAATAATATGGCTACACTGACTTAAGAGTTTGCTGATGCCAAAAAGGAGCGGGCTGTTCTCTGCTGCCTTTCTTGTGCTGTATTTGGTGCTTAGCTAGCCCCTTAGTGAACCAACTCAACTGCTAATACGACAGAAAACCACCTTGGCCAATGCTTCTCCAGAAGGGCACGATGAGTCGGTTCAACAGAGGACTAGTTGTGTGCCAAAGCAACTCAAGAGAGATACAGGTGCCTGTAAACTGAGCAAAAGGAGCAGGATTAGCCCACTTGAACAGCAGAGAACTGTTAAATCACTTAAGCCTGTCTTGTCTGACTGCACTCCTCTTAATATAGAGTTCTGAATATAACACACTTTCTTCCCCCTCCCTCTAGCCCAAGCACTCCTCCTACAAGGCAAGCTGAATCTCAACTTAAGCATTTTTGTTCCAACACAACAGGAAGCCGTCAAGATCTCGAATTGTGAGAAAATTCATCTATGAAATTCTTAAACAGAAATAATTGGGAAATTACTCAGGTGCTATCTCAAATGACACTGTGATTAGTACAGACTAACCAGGAGAGGCTTCTCTACTAAAGATCACTAATGCTTTCCAACTAACTGAGCCTACTCTTGTCTAAGCTGAGAGATTATTTATACCATCTGCTTGAAAGGAAAGCTATGGGGAATTAATAACTTCTAAAAAAGTGTTTGAAAGAGGCTCTCCTGGTTCACAGGCAATTCTGTCATTGATTGGCCTCGATAGGCCGTTGGTCTGACACAGTGAGCGCTGCTGTTGAGTGAGGGGCTCTTCTTTTGAGGAATACAGTGTTTATTATTCTACCTTAAAGCGTAAATCTGGTCCTTGTGGCTGTTGTCGTGCACTGCACGGCACATGTTAAACTTCCACCGTTAGCTCTAGCCCTAAGGTGGAGTTAATGCCAACCAGCACAACCTCCTTGAGCTCGGGTTTTGTCGTTTTCTCCCTTTCTTTTGAAAAAAGAAGCTCAGAATTACCAAAGCTTGTGTTTCTAGTAGTTTTATCTTTTTGTCCAGATTCCCCTAAAACATCATCGTTCCCTTCTACCCTCCCGTGATATCCTGTGACATCCCTGCTTCAAACTGCAGTGGCTGCTCTGCGTCCCTAGTGCTTGCTGACTGCTGCTCTGCACTCAGTAGACCTCAGGTGTCACAGAGTTCTCTCATTTTAGTTTGGCAGAAACTATTCTTGCTACAACTTTCACGAAAATAATCCTTGAGACTTCCGTGAATTCTGCAGCTTCTGAGGTTTTTGTTGGAACCAGGCATTTGCAATACAGATTTTTTGGGAGCAGGGTGCCAGGTGTGTAAATAAAAACCCGAAGATGCTGCCAGAGGGGGAAGAATGATAATTTTGTGACATATGCTATTTATCTTGGAAACAGTGGAGCTTTTCAGATAGGTTCATGATGAAGTTCATAACATGGTTCTGTAAATAAATTTTGTGACAACTTTGCTGTAAAGGTGTAATAGCCCTTGAGGAAACCTCTGCCAAAATTTCTTCAAGTGTTGGGGAGGGAAAAAGGGGAGGTGTGGATGGAAAAAAAAAATAATTAAATTAAAATACTTATATGATCCTGGCCATTGCTCCAAATCTGTCATATGATTGGCAACCTCCTCCTCACTACCTCTGTACTCGGCAGTGGATCATCTCTTCTCTTTGTTGCACACTACCAGCTACCCCAGAGGCAGGCAAGGCTGGTTCCATCTGCTGTTCGGCTATCGCCTCCGTGCCCTCTGCTTCAAAAGCCTGTCTCCTGCCATGCAGCTTTGCCATGGAGCATCTGTCTCCTGAACTTTACAGCTTTTTCCTAGTGATACTTTGCCCTCTGCATCCCCTGGGCCAGACCTTTGCTGCCCCCTCTCCTTCTGCCTCTCTGTGTGCTAAGGTCTGTGAACTGAGCAGAGGAGAGCTGGGCCTTCAGCTGTTATTGCAGTAATGCTGCTTGTATTTGTGTCACTAGTATTGACTGTCTCTCGACAGAGCCCTGCTTTGCTATATGCTTGACTTTGAGTTATATAGCTTCTTGCACTCCCTGACATGGCTCTGTGTTCACAGGCTGCATGCATCCTGCAGCTTACCATGGTCCTGGGCCGCTCCGGTCTGAAGCTGGGTCCAGGCTGTAGTCTGGTGTTACCCTTCTTCCCTTCTGGGACATGCTGCTGCCTCTGCCATCGTATAGCCAGCCCCAGCTGAGGGACAGGGGCAAGAATGCAAAGTGTGATTGCATGTACCCAAACCCAGCTTTATTCCCTGGGTTCAGCTACCAGAACCATGGGAGAAAAACCAATCAGAGCAGTTCCCCATTGGGTCATCACCAAGCTGCATAACCCAGTGACTGCTCAGAATCTGTTAGAGCCAATTGTTTCCACTCATCATAAACTTCAGTTTTCTTATCTTAGGACACAGGAGCATTTCAAAGCAATGGTGTAAATGACAGTGGTGTGAACCGAGGAATGTGGGCTGGTGTGTGTGAGAGGATGGCTGCTGGTGTGGCTGTCCTGGGAAACCTCCCCTGCCCAGGGGCATCCTCTGGAGTTTTTATTAATTCCACACTAAATGAATGACATTACCAAAATTGTTTCCCCCCCTATTCCACCTCAGCCTAGATGGGTATATGGTAATGGTTGAGTTTGAAGTGGTTTTGCTGGCTTTACTGGTTTTTTATCCCCCCTCCCTCTTTAATTTTCTAAAAATCACTCATGTAAAAGACTCTTCCTGTGCCAACATAAGTTTGGAGAACTCATTTGGGCTTTTCAGTGCAGTCTGGGTAAAGTAAAAGTTCTTACTCTATATAGATGTATATATGTGTACATATGTGTTTAAATAAGGAAAATCTTTGCAATTACAGCTGCTGGTGCTTAAGTGTAAATCCCCTTTTATACATTTATAGTGGAGTCCTATTTAACATCCTAAGAGTTAAGGAGTGGTTTTTACTTCTTTGTGAAGTGTATATGGAAAGTGACCTTTTCTAGAACAGCTCAGGTTTTAAGAAAACCTCTGCTGCTCTGAGTGTGGGTCTGTTATTTCCAACCTTTGCAAAGGAATTTTCAGCATGCAAAACATTTGTACTCAGCTGAATGTGACTAAATCTTTTCTTCGCTCGAACTTGCACGTTTGAAGCGACAGAACTCGACTGCAAAATGTGAGGTTTTCCTTTTCTAATGTATGATTGAAAACTGTGACGACGCTCCGAATACGTTATTTGTTCCACTTGACATCTACACGTTGAACAACTGATATCCAGAGAAGAAAATATCATGCCTTTTGGTGTGATTTTTGGCAAAAAAAGGGATTTATTTTTGGCAGGGGCCGGAGTGCGAAGGTGGTCTGTTTGATAAAGGCTACAGATACAAGATGGAGCTCGATGGAACTTTTAAAGTACTTGCTTAGAGGACATAGTTTGGAATACTGAAATCCTTAGCAAACACTTGGAAATGTCATGACCTACAAATGCTTTTGAATAGTTTCAATTGTATGCAATAGTGATATATTGTAAGGTATTAATAGTATAAATTGTTGTCGCAACGGTTTAAGTGTATAGGAGGGAAAGAAGAGTGCATTTGTATTTTAAGATTAATCTTCAATTTTGCCAATCTAAGCAGAGGAATTTACTGGAAAATGTTTTCACCCAGTATGGTTTAATTTGAGGATCAGAAGAGTTACACGAGGTATCTACAGTCTCATGCATGTTTGCTTTGCCTATTGCAGTGATCGCTGTGGAGAAGACCCAAACCAGAAAGTAATCCATGGGGTTATTAACTCCTTTGTTCATGTTGAACAGTATAAGAAAAAATTCCCCCTAAAGGTAGATACACATTTCTGATTTACGCTTTTCATTTTGAATGTTAATCTAATAGATGTATCATTTGTCCTTTTAAATAAAACTGTCTCCCTTTTAGTTTTATCAGGAAATTTTTGAGTGTCCTTTTCTGAATGAAACAGGGGAATATTATAAACAAGAAGCTTCAAATTTATTGCAAGAGTCAAATTGCTCACAATACATGGAGAAGGTAAGAGATCCTTCTGTAAACCTGCAATAAGTAAAATCGAATATTATCTGTTTACTGGTAATTGTAATGCATGTTTTTCTGTATGGTTCCCTTAGTTCTTTATTGTGTCCATAGTGAAAACTATGCCTGCTGATGGCATGGTTAATCTGAATGTGAATGCAAAGAGAAGGTCAGTCCTTGCTGCTGTGCTGTCCACGTTAACAAGATGGAAGAGTTGAGGACAAGACTGTGGGGTTGCTTTCAGCCATAAGGAGCACAGACTAGTGGTTGCACAGCTGAGGTGAAATTCAGGGACAAGCTAAGACTTCAATTAAACTGAAAGAAATGCAGATTCATTTGCTTTATCATTAGCAGTCTGCAGCTGCCCTGCTTTCCCTAGGTTCCTCTCGTATTCACTGAAGTCCTTTTATGTCAATATTCTTAGGAAATATTGTAAGATAATGCCAATTTCCTTCACTGAAATCATAGGGAGAGTTTTTAATAATGGCTGAGATGTACTTCTGTACCTGCTGAGTGTGTGTTTTACATACAAGCAGATGGGCTTGGTAAAGTGATTCTTAGTCATATAATTGCCTGATGTGGTAAAACTTTCTCAGAAGGAATAAGAAGTGTGACAGGAGAAAACGGGGAATACTGATCACAAAGTTGAAGGGAAGAAGAAATTTTGAGAGGAGAACTGCTGAGTGCTGTTAGACATCTAGTAGAGACTGAGCCTAGTTGCTACTCAGAGTAGAAGATTCTATTCCGCGACAGCCTGATTCAGAAGAGCAAATTCAATTTTCAGCATCCCAGACAAGTTCTTTTTTGTTGTTCACTTGTGTCTCTTGTTCTACGTACATATGCTGTTGTATATTCATGTTTGTGTTTCATCAGCTCTCAGTTTACAAACTTGTCTGTAGGTTTTAGGTAGATTAAAAGATGAAGAAATGCGGTGTCGGAAATATTTGCATCCCAGCTCATATGGCAAAGTGATTCATGAATGCCAACAGAGAATGGTAGCTGATCACTTGCAGTTTCTACATGCAGAATGTCACAATATTATCAGACAAGAGAAAAGAAGTGGTAAGTCTTAATGGTCATAAAAAACATGAAGTGGTCTTTGGTTTGTTCATTTAGCATGGCAATTTACTGTCTCTATTCAAGGACCTTCTATGCATTTAAGCATTTTCAACTAATATGTGTTACTTACCTAGGAAGCCAAATTAAACCCTGAATGACATTTTTCTTTTACCATGTAATTTGTTTTCATTCTTCAAATATATAGTCACAGCCTTCTTTTTACTGTTACCAACCCTCCTTTCAGCCAGTACTCTTTATTTGTCTTAGTCAACTTAAAAACACAGTGGAGCCCTGTGTCCTGTAGAATTGATCACATTTTATGCTTGTGTTTTCATTTGTAAACCAATGGCTCTGTCTTTACAGATTTCTTCATCATCATTTCACAGGTCAGGATCATAAAATATTCTGACTTCTTTTAGTAGCCACTTATTATTTTCTGGAATTGTTTGTGACCTCCCAAATCCTTTTTACAGAAGCAGATGCTTTTATAGTTATGTTCCCCACCTAACTAAAAAAAAAAATGATGCTTCCTGTTGACTACATGCCTCATACCCTTGAAAGAATGCTTATTCTTGCATGGAAGATGGTGTCTATTATGTGAAACAAGTTACTTTTCACAGTCAAACTTAAATTGTATCTACTAAGTGTTTGGTTTCCAGAGAGTTTGGCAAACTTGATCAGATCTCGTCTCCTCTTCTTGAAAAAACAAAACAAAATCATAAAAATAGCAGTTGCTTATTTACAGCTCTTCTAACCTGAGAAAAATTTCAAGCCACCACTGGAGGAAAAGTCAAGAAGAAAACTGAACTGATTTTTACTCGCCTGCTGCTAAGGGAGATTTAGGGAGGCCAAGGATTAAAATAAACTGGCACAATACTTTTCTCTACTAGCCCACCTCTCCTCTTGGAGTCCCTCCTAAACAAACAGTACTGGAAGAGTGAGGTAGTCACAATGGCAGTACTCAGTAAATACTGATATTAGCCCTACTCTTTCCTTTTTTTCTTTTGTCAGTGATCCACTGTATGTTAATTTTTATTTTTTTTTTTAAAACACCCTTGGTCTTGTTTCTGTCTTTGAATTCCGTGTGAAATTGATGCTATATTAAGTGTTGATTTAGTATTTTAGTGTTTTTAAGCAAACTCTGTAAAAATGTATCTCTGTTACAGACATGGCAAATATGTATACTCTCCTTCGTGCTGTGTCAAGTGGTTTACCTCATATGATTCAGGAACTACAAAACCATATCCATGATGAGGGCCTTAGAGCAACCAGCAATCTTTCTCAGGAAAATGTGAGTTTCCTCAGGCAGCTGAAATTACCTATTTGATTTAACATTCCTGATGAGGTGTTTACCCTTTTCTTTTGAGTCTGTTATGTTGGGGTTTTTTATTTAATTTTGTCTACATGAAATTGGTTTGGAACGCTCTGGATAAATTGCAGCTTCTAGTCAGCACCCTTAGCTGTGCAACACCTACCTAATCCTGAGAGCTGATTGTTGTGATCCAACCAGAAACAACTACAGCTGGGTATTTCTCATTGTTTGTTGAATGCTGTCGTGGCAGGTAGGTCCTTTTGTTCCATGGATGTATTTTTTTCCTGAGTTTCTTTAAGTCAGTGGCATTTGCTATTCCGGTATGTTAGGAATCAGTGATTCCACTTAGTTTAATTATATGTCATTTGTAAAGACTTGACACCCTGTGCTGATCTCACTGTGTTGTTTTTTACTAATAGCTTTGTAGTTTCATAATTCCATGTAATTTCTGTAGGTTAATTATTTTACTAAAGCTTGTTAAACTTTTTTTTTTTTTTCAGTTCACGTGCGTTTAAATGATTTAATTCCATTGTTGTTCCTCTAGCATTGCTGTTGAGAAACAAACAAACAAGCTTTCATTTGGCATTATCTTTGCACATGTATAGATCTTGCTGTCTCTAGCTGTGCTCACTTTAGGGTGGTGACTTCAATCAGTGTTTTGGTCTATAATACTACATAGATAGGAGATGTTGTAAATTCATTCTTTGACTGATTGCACAGGAGCGCTTATTCTTCCGTAACTCCTGTATGCATACTGAAAATGGGCTGAAGTCTTCAGCAGTATAGTTTGCTTTCTAATTATTTGTAAGTTTATTGAGCTTATTCTTTCAAACTGCTAGTATCTACACAGGGAAATGAGTGCAGAGCCACGAGGGTGATGAAAATTAACAACCTTCCATAGATAAATGCAGAATGCGGAATGCTTGCTTCTCTGTGTGGATTAAGTAGTTTGTCATCAAAGTATTTTTAATGTGTGACCTGAGAAGACACTTGGGGAGTCCTGTGGTGCAGCCAGTGCATTGCACACTGTTGCATTGCTGCCTGCCCACTTGTCTGCTCAGGGACTCCTCTAATTCACAGCAGTTGTTTCTATACAAAGCATTACGCTGAAACGTGGTGCATTAAATGAAGAATAGCACAAACTGTCCTACGTAGGAAAATTCAGGGGTTTCATCTGGATTTCCTGTCTCTGAATTTAATGTGTAGGAGAAGCAGCAGTTTACTCCCTTCAGTAGCTTCTTGGCTTGATTGCTGTGTTTACCTGTTAACGTTCATGACTTTTGAAAGGGCTAATAAGGGATTTTAGGGTGTGACATCAAAGATTAGATGGCAAGAGAGCACTATAGACTCAAATCTGTTTGACAGCAGGACTGGAAATGTAGCCATAGACTTTTTATTTCCAAAACATGCTCAAGCACATTGTGTTAGACTACAACAAATGCAGAATCAATCTTCTCAAAGACTTAATCACTGTGATTTTAACTTTTATCAAAAGGAATAATTCAGGAAAAAATGTACAACTAATGCAGATATGTTTGTGTGTAGATAATACTTCTTTTCTTTTTAACTTGCTTTCTGTTCTATCTACCTTTTTAGATGCCAACTCAGTTTGTGGAGTCAGTTTTGGAAGTACATAGTAAATTTGTTCAACTCATCAACACCGTTTTGAATGGTGATCAACATTTTATGAGTGCCCTTGACAAGGTAACTTTTACTGAAGTAAAAAAAACATTGGAAAGCAAAATGCATGACCCTGTTTCAGGCTCACCAAAATTCTTCAGGGCATCAACACACATTCAAAGACAGAGTTCTTACTCAGTTTTTTCTAGTTCAGAAATGCAAGGGACCAAAGCAAAGTCCAGTATTAGGAGAAAAGATATGTACAAAGGAAACCACTTTTCCAAAAACCCTACCTTTCTTTCCATCGTAATTCAAACCACAACAATGGAGCTGACACATGTAATTTAAATTTAAGTGCAGATAATAAATAGGCAGGTTGTGGGTTTGGGGAAGTTTGGTAACTTTTACACTCATTTGAACTTGAATATTCTTGCTGCTATGATGTTTAAACTCTGAATGCCTCTACTATTACTTATGCAGAAGCTCTGTTTAGATTTTTCAAGGAGACTACAAAGAATAGCTGGAAACTTATCTGGAAAACTTACCTGGGAACTTCAATGAGACTGAATCACTATGATTTTAACTTTTATCAAAAAGAATAATTGGGGAAAAATGTACAACTAATGCAGATATGTTTGTGTGTGGATTTAATTGAGCCTTTTAAGGAAAGAGGCTTGCTGGTTTTTTCTTTGACAAGCATAGCCATGGAAGTATTTAAGATAACAGTTCTAATTGTTACAAATGTTAAAAATAATATTTATAATTCTGATTATTAACTATAACTAACTTTAGTCTTAACGTTTTTGTTGTTCTTATTGTTGTTATTCTGCAAAACATGCCTGGATTCTTGAAGGGTTTAGTGGCTCCTCCTCAAAAAGAAGTCCATTGGATCCAATCCATTTGTTCATTTCCCACTCTTTCCCATATATCATTGTATCTTTCCTATCTATAACTTCTTGCCATAGGATGCATGCATACATTTCATTGCTCTTTTGTGGTATTCACAGTAATTGCAGTTTGTAATTAGGGTTGTAGTCTCAACTTGGATAATTTTCAGCCAGGGTTAATCTGGAAACACATAGTGATGAAGTTACAAGTAATAAAGGAGATAATTATTTACTATTTTAAAGCAAATCCTTATTTTACTGCCCTGATAATTTATGTCTCAATTGCAATTAATGTCACATACCAGAAGGTGGAGTAATAGGGAATTGACAGCTCCATTTGCTGGCACATGGGCAATGTACTTTTTCCTTAAATGCTTCAATTCTTCACTTCAGTGATCTTCATTACAATAAATATTTAAAATATTAAGCTGCTGTCAGTTTTTCATGGTGGATTTAAAAACTGCTGCTGTTGCTGCCTCTGGTATTATTACAAAAGAGTGCTTTAACTTTCAGAGTGTTTCATGTTTCTTGTCAAGTTGTGCATTCCTTTCTTACAGGGATTCTGAGGACCTGTTACCAAATACTGGAATGTTGAGGCATTGTACAAGGGTTGGCTGTCAGTTCTTTGTTACAGTAACAGCAACAATGTTTTCCTTCCGTAGAAGGAACTGTTCATCCCTAGGAACTCTGTTCATGCAATATTTTTGGTTCAGCATTAGTTCAAAATGTTGATTTAACTGTGATACGTAGTTTAGAGCCTAATCTTGATGATTCTGATATCTTTATTTACAATTTCCGGGTCTAAACTGCCATTATATCCTTCCTTTTTCCATTGTATTCTCTGTTTCTTCAGCGACCGTATTTTTTTGTACTGCATTGCTTCAAATTCCCCGCTCAGCAATATTTTTTCTTCTCTTTAGGCTATCAAATAATCCAACAACTAAAACATCTTTCTTTTCCTACTGTTGTGAGCACACCATGTATGTTTTTCAGGTCAAGATACATGCTGTTGATGTAAGCTGCTGTTGATGTGCTGCTGCTCAAGCTGCTTTGTCTGGAATTATTCCTCAGATTCTTTCCACCCCTATTTTTGGACCATACATGTTGCTGTATACAAAAACCTTTGTGCTTCTGTGTTTAAGTTTTTAATCAGAACCTAATTTGTTATCCTACTTTCTGCAGTTAACTTCTGTTACCTTTCCTCTTGCCACCTATTTCACTTTAAAACGTTCAACACAAAAATTCTCACAGAGCAGTCGTTCAAACTTTCATATTCCTTGTTTATTTTTGATCCCTTTTTTTTGTAGTTCAGTTTTGCAGGGTCTTGGGTGGCCTTTGCCCTCATCATTTTTTGATTTCTTCAGATTTCATAAGAGGAAGTTTGAAGTCACTTACATTTTTCTCTTTGCCTATGTTCCTGTGTAGGCTTTGACATCAGTAGTTAACTATAGGGAGCCCAAGTCAATCTGCAAAGCGCCTGAGTTGGTAAGTGATATTATATAGTATTGTAGAAAATAATTATACTTTTTTATACCTGTCAAATGGTTTGGCATAGGGTCCACCACATGAATATCCATCTCTCACACTTGAGTCAGCCTCAGGTATGTATTTTGGCAGTAATGAACAATATCATGTGCACACACCACGTTTGTGGGTGTGCGAAACTGGGGCAGTTGCAGTTCTTGACATAGAACTGGGCTATTCTGTGGATGCAGTGTGTATAGTTTACCTATCCATACAGCCCTTGCAGTAGAGCATGAGACTGGAGACTGGGATGTATTTCATGCTTGAACTTCTGTGTAGAAATTTGGGATACCTTGGCGTACGTTTGTTCTCAAGCTTGACAAGTAGGTTTGGGTTTGTTTCTTTCTTTTTTTTAACTTGAGCTGGCCAAGTACTGTGACAACCTGTTGAAGAAATCAGCAAAAGGAATGACAGAGAATGAAGTAGAAGACAAACTTACAAGTTTCATTACTGTTTTCAAATACATTGATGACAAAGATGTATTCCAAAAGGTAACTTTTGATATTCAATGAATGTTAAGATGTTACCTATAAAGTAGACTTGAAGAATGTGGTAATGCTTTTAAAAATCCTCATATCTGATTTTTTTTTTTAATGCAGTTCTATGCCAGAATGTTGGCAAAAAGATTAATTCATGGTTTGTCTATGTCTATGGATTCTGAAGAAGCCATGATTAATAAACTAAAGGTAATGTAATATTCTTCTAATGCAAAATAAAGACGTAGGAATATGTACTGTTCAGAGGGAGCAGCAGAGGGTGCCAGAGATAACTTAGTGATCAGTAGATCCTATTCCCAACAGCTGAAAGCTAAAACTAATTTCTTGGTAGTCTATGGAAGATATATGGCCAAATATCACCTAAGCATTTGAGATTTTTATGAGGTTTTAGGTGGTTTTAAGTCTGTTCAAATAATTCATCATTTACATTGTAGAAGTACAAAGGACTTCCACTAACCAGCTCTGTCTTTGAAGTTTATAAAATAACATTGTTCATATGCATCAATGCACAGGAAGTGAAACTAAGATAAATCTGATCATTTTCTTTAATAATGTTCGTTTTCTGTTGTAACTAATGTTCTCTGTAAATATTCTAACACTTCTGCTGACTAGATTTTTCATATTTTAGTAGTGAGTGTGCATAATATGCATATAAAAAGTACTGTTTTCACTGTGAAACCTGTGACAATATTCCTTCACAGCAAGCCTGTGGCTATGAATTTACCAGCAAGCTCCATCGAATGTATACAGACATGAGTGTTAGTGCTGATCTCAACAACAAATTCAACAACTTTATCAAAAACCAGGACACCATCATAGATCTGGGAATTAGTTTTCAGATATACGTTCTACAGGTACTAATGTATGTTTATTACTAATTGAGTTATTTGTACTTAATCTTTCTGTTTTCATAACAAGTGACCAATTTTTCTGTGGATACTTGTCCTGTGGAAACCGACACCTTGTGATCATTGTGGGATGATTTATTTTCCTGGTGTTTTCTTTTGAGAATTAACCCACTAGCACACTGAACAGTGGTGATGTAAAATGCCTTGTCTTGAATGAATACCTCAGTAACGAGCAGTAAAAACAAGCAGTAACATTTCTGGTGTAAATTGAATGTCTTGTGGCATAACATAGATCTGTTCAATAGTGTTGGTTTTACTTAATGTATTTGTAGTATGAAAGTGTTAATGCTTTTATTTTTCCCCAATACCTTTAGGCTGGTGCATGGCCTCTAACTCAGGCTCCTTCTTCTACATTTGCAATTCCTCAGGAACTGGAAAAAAGTGTACAGATGGTAGGTTAGTAGGAGGCTTCTTGTAAACATGTGCAAAACCTGCAATAACCACAAATAAAAGATCATCACTCGTAGAAAGAAAAAACCTGAGCTGCTTCATTTTGTTTGTAAATGATGACTATCCTGTTTCCAGTCCATCTGGGGTTTGGAAGGCTCACAAAAATGACATACTTAATTTCTGTATTTGCATTGCTTTGCTTTATTTTCCACGTCTCTTTTCCATATTTCATGATTGATGAGGGAGATGCTAATAAATGCAGTGAAACTAACTGGGTTGCCTCTTAGCTTGAAAACCAATTCTTAATATTCAGATAAAAGAAGATTCTGTTTCTAGTATTAAATCTGAATAGATTTGATAGCAGGTTAAAATGTGGATACAGGTTTCTTGTCCTGTGTTTCATAGCCATTAAAAACCAAGCTTTGTGCACACTTCTTTAAAGATAATTTTATGAATTCTCAAAGGTCTTACTTTGGCCAAATATTCTCATTTTATGTGATTATTTCTGGTTTTTAGAGGTGGAATATTTTATTACTTTTGATTATTGTGTTCTAAATGTTACCTGCACAATGTTTGTGTTAAAATACAGAATGTGTGTTGATATTTGCTAAAGCATATTTAATGGTGAAGTACATTTTAGGCAATAAAAATTTAATACTATTGGCCATATCAGATTTTTTTTTTTCTTAAGCAGTTCTTATACCTTAAGTTACTATTTGTGGTAAATTATAATGGCAAATGTTTGTTCCTGCAATGAAGGAGCTTTTTCATGTATTACTACTAGGTATTAGAATTACTTATTCTGCTTTTCTTTCCACTGTAATAAGTGGCACTTAGTTTTTAGCAATATAATAGTTGCCAGCCCATACTATGAGGTCCACAGAAGGTGATTGATGACATTTTGCTCTTCCTTGTGGGCTTAAAATAGGACTATTGATAGCTGTGCCTCAGTTGGAAAATGGTTACAGACTTACTTGTCAGAAGCAGCTCAGGGTCTGGGGTGCTTGTCTAACTTGACTGTTTTGCCACTTTAAAGGAGCAGACTCACTCATGTGTCACCTAGCTAGAATTAATGCTCTAAATTATACTCCCAATTCTCAGAGGAAACAGGACATGACCCTGCAGAGGCTTTGAAAAGTTGACAGTGTCTGTCCTTACTGTCAAGTTTGATCATTTGACCCATGCAGAGAGTTCTCTCAGGGTTTTGATTAGCATTTAGAAAGAGAAAACCATTGCAGTTGCACTCCCAAGTACAGGACTATCTCTGTAACTGTGGAAACTGCTTAGCAGCTTTCTCAGGCTCTGAGACTGCTGCAGCTTCCTATAAATATATATTTATTTGACTGGTATACAAATACTGGTTTTCCTACTGTGTAAGCTTGTGAGTGGAGAAACACCCGATTCTTAAAAGAGGTCAAAAATCCCTGTTTTTTGGGTTTTTTTTTATTTTCCTTTGATGTTAATCAAGAGTTGCCAGACCAAATCAGACTAAGCCAAACTGATGTGTACACAGTGTTGGCTACGTGGGGTTTAGGGAGGTTTGATCCCATTTTAAGGAAACCTTCTTTGAATCTGCTTAAGTTTTTCTCATTACCAGAAAGTAGTTAGACCTTAATTTAGGATTAGTCTGCAAGCCATACTTAATTGTTTCTTTCAGACAGTAAGCAAGAGGGTGAAATTTATTATTTTAATTTTTTTTTTTTCAAAAGGAAGTTTAAATGCTAAAGTTAAGGGTTAGAAGGCACATACCCATATATGCAGTCTGGTTTGTCCCTTGTCTGTAGGGCTAATACAGACTTGAGGTCAGATATAGATTTTAATTTTTCTGTTGGATTTTCAGCCAATTTTCAGTTATTTTCAGAGGACATCCAGAAGAATGCTGTAGCTGCTAAAATGCAACTAAAAATACCCATTTTTATATTTCTCCTTACAAGCAAAATGACCATACTCTTAAATTACACATGGTAAAATAAAACCTTGATTTTTACAAGCCTTGCCATAAACTTCCCCTTTGGTCTTTGTAGAAGTTCTTCTTTTTCCTTCCTGCCAGAGTAACTATTCTGCATCTGTTTAGGCCACAATAAGTAAGCTGGAAGCCATGTCCTCAAAAGGTTTTTTTAAACATTCTGGAATATCTTTAATTGTTCTTCAAAACCCAGTGCTTCCTTTCATTTCCTAAAGCTCTTTCTTATTCTCTCTCCAATACTTGCTGGTTTCCAGCAATGGCAGGCTGGATGGATTATATACAATATGAGAATAAGATGGTTTTGCTGCTTCTCAGTAAATTTCATATTTCTTATCATGGCCCACAGGTCATTCTTTCTCTTATTCTCTGTTGGTAAAAATGACATTTAAATGTTCATAAATAGAACTTCAAAAGAGTCCTCTAGGAATTGTGAAGTGGTCTCATTTCCAGTAGCCTGACTTGTGCACTTTAGTGCCAGATTTCAAACTGCATAGTTAATTTTCACTTGCAGAAAACCAAAAACTTCGTGTCTTAAAAAAGGAGGAAATTATAAGTTGTTTTTAAGGCCTTTTTTGTTTTGTTTAGAGGTAATTCTTTTCATATTGCTGTTCTGCTGTATATTTCTGAGTCGTTGTATAGTTTAAATCAGGAAAAAAAATGCTTTCCAGAATGATTGAGGTAGCACTTCTCATAATGACAAGGTATTTACATACAAATCAATAAAAGAGGGAAGAAATTAGCATTATTACTAGTGCTAGATTTGCATATCAGATTTTTAAAATACTGATTTAGAGAGGATGCTTCGATTTTTGGGAAATTGGAAGGTGGCAAAGATACTTTCAAGCTTGCTCTTTTCTAAGTCCCCCTAAAAATATGTTGAGGAATGACATGTCAGATTTGTTATGAAATGGCTGACTGTGGAAATACCTATTAACTCTTAGTTTATTTATATTTGAAGGATAACAAAAATCAGTAAAATGGATTTTCTAGCCAAATTTTAAATAAGATATCAAGGCTGTGGAATGTAGAATGATTTCACCAAGGTGAAAAAATAAAAAAATACTTGTTTTTCTGTGGACTTGGAAGGAACAGAATAATAAAACCTAACGAGATGGATTGCTAAAATCTCCTAGAATTTGTTTAGGATTCAGTAGAGTTGATACTTCTTTGGAACACAACACTATTTTATGCTTTGTGAGCATGAATGTGTCCACAGTCTTTCTGATTTAGTCAAGTTAACATGTTCGAGTAGTTCAGTAAGTGACTGATGTTCAGTTATTACCCATCCTGTAGGAAAACCCTGTCATGAATCGATGCAATGTTTGCATCCAGTTTGGTGAATGTAAAACCAGTATTTCTTCAATGGGGTGGTACTGTCATGATAAATCATTGTAAGCAGGTATACCTGTGACTAACGGAAGTTCTTTTTCTTTTTTTTTCAGTTTGAATTATTTTACAGTCAGCATTTTAGTGGAAGGAAGCTGACTTGGTTACATTATCTTTGTACAGGTAAAAACAAGTACTTTGCTAAACTTATGCTCTATCCAACTGACAGTTATTTGTTAAAAGTCCTTTTCAAATGGCAACAGCCTTTAGAGCTGGAACAGCTTATAAAGTCTTATTTTGCATTAAAAAATAATTTAAGATTTGCTGCTTAGTATTTCCAAAATGTATGGTTTCTAGACTTATATATGGTTACTTTCCTCTCCCCTTTCCTCTCCCTGGCAAGCTGAAAGAATATAAGAATACTGTGAATAATTTTTCATGGAGAAGCCTTTTATTTTGTTTTTGATTCTTTCCTTGGAACAGCTTTCCTGTAATCACTGTTCTGTGGTTCTGTGTAAGCTAATGCTGACTGAAGTTTATACTTTGCAATCCGTTGAAGCAATTTTTTTTACTCTAGATTCTGTAGATTCACAACATCAGTTTCCATCTTCCCATTCCAAGCATCAAACACATCCTCAGGTGTGAATTGTACCTCTGGAACTCTAGTGGATAGGTTTCAGATGACTTCTCAGCACATTCCATCAGTTTGTAAAATACTACTTGTCTCATTACAGGCGAAGTAAAAATGAATTATTTGTGCAAACCTTATGTAGCCATGGTCACAACATACCAAATGGCAGTGTTGCTTGCCTTCAACAACAGTGAAACTGTCAGTTACAAGGAGCTTCAGGATAGTACACAAATGAATGAGAAGGAACTGACAAAAACCATCAAATCCTTACTTGATGTCAAAATGATCAACCACGACTCAGACAAGGTATGCAGTAATGATACTAAAAACGTTGATGTTTTCTGTCTTGTGATTCTTATGTTTATTGAGGGCTCTTTTAAATACAAAAGAATCTATTGTTTGGTTTTGGTTCTCCCCCCCCCCAAACTGTATTTTTGACCCTTGTGAACAATAATAAATACATATTTGTTAGGCAAGAGATGGAAGGAGACTGTGTCATCCAGGCTCTCTGTGCCTGTAACAGCACAGTGTGCTGCAAAGGTGACAGTGGTAAGACTCTTCCTGGTTTCTGTTGCCTTTCATCCCTATGGCTTTAGACTCACTGCTGTTGGAGGGGAATACCCTTTAAATACACCACTTTCAAAATAGGCCTGAATCATGGGAAGGAGCCTGAGTAGTAACCCAAAGTGTCTCACGGGGATCCTATAAAACGTACGTGGGATTAAGAGACTTAAAGTAACAACTGCCATGTTCTTACTTGCTGACAGATTACAGGAGGAGGAAAGAGAGCAAGGAGGGCTTGGGTGAGAGGATTTTTGCTGCAATTTGCCAACCTTTCACTGCACGAGTTTTGTGGAATTGCAGTAATACCTGAGCTTTGTAGCTAAGACAATGGTTGATACAGGTTCTGTTTCTGACTCTGCCTGTACAACTTCTCTACTAGTTATGTCAAACAAGTTCCCTCTTTTCCCATACAGTTAAGGGCACAGATTGCACTGTTAATGTAAGAAGTGCTGCAGAAGTGCCCAGACTCAGCATGCACACTCGTAGCGTGTGCTTCCAGGTAGCTAAGCGAGAGCCTGTTCTTCAGACAGTATCAGGCAGAAGAAACTGAGATAAGCTCTTTGCTTACAAGAAGAAATCCAAAGCTGCTCTTTTGTTTTGTTTTTTTTAAACCAGGGAAATGTTAGAAAATGGAAAGCGAGGTCACAAGGAACATCTGATGTTTGGCTGAAGCATGGGACATGCTTCCAATATCTAGAAATGAGCTCAGGTTGGAACAGTGACTGGGAAGATGTCTGTTAAACCATAGGTGAAATATAATACTGGGAGCTATTGCAGATAACAGGGAGGGTTTTCATCATCTTAGGCAACTGCCCCTTATGTAAAGGATTTACATTTTTTTATGTCTGCTGTATAAGCCTTGCCCAGTTTCTTTAAGAATATGCCACTGAAGAGTGAATGATAGAGTTTTCCAGCCTTTTTACCTTTTAGTGCTCACCACTGCATTCTCTTTTTCTTTAACTTCCAGGCTATTGTATTCAGATGTCACTGCTAATTCTGTTTTCATTGTGCTCCACCCAGCAATGTGAAGAGAGACCTGTAGGCAGACTATCAGCTTACTGATTGAATAAGCCAGTGAATTTTAGTGGCTCAAGCAGTGAAATTAAATACACTAACTTCTCTTTACCTGTATCAGAGCCACACAGAAAACTACCGTGCATTAAATGTTGTAGTTTGCTTTTGTTTTGGTTTGGGTTGTTTTTGAAAGAGTAAAAAAGAAAAAAAGGAATCATTTGGCAAAATCTTTATTGATTCATTAAAATCCTGCTTTTTGACTTCATGCACAACACAAGTTATTTTTGGTTTATACTCAACCGTGTAAGCAGAAAAATGCTAGAATTTAATGTTGGCTTATGTTTTTTAAAGCTGTTGATCTTTGCCCTTTCATATTAAACTTTCTATACTATGCCTCAATATTATAAAATATTGTAATAAAGAATATTTGTTTCAGAATACAAAATTAGCACTGATACTGTTTTGAGTATATATTTAGATATAATGTTGACTGTCTTTAGTAAAGTATTTGCACTTGAAGTGACTATGGTTTGGCAAGGTTCCAAAGTCAAAGAAGCCCAGTAACTTTATTCTGCTGGAAATTGGTAACACTTGTACAGCCTCTTGCCTGGAAACTGCAGAGACTGGTCAGGTCATTCCCTTAGCTGAATGTAGAGGTATTTGGGCTGCAGGGAATAGGTACCATTTATTGAAAGAAATGGACTTTTACGTGTGGAAAAGAATTGAGGTCCTGACAGGAAAAAAAATTAGAAATGTACAGGTAGATGTGGAACTGTAGAATTTGCAATTTGTCGACTGTTTCTGCTATAACATGACAGAATGCTTAGATGGTTTCCCTTAAGGTCTGGAAAGAAACAGTAGTAATAGCTGTGAAAGCAACAGCTCTCTCTCTTGAGGTTCTGCTGTAGATAAAGCACATCCGACTTTCTTTGCTGGGAGAAAATGACTTTACATGGAGAGTGTTTGCAACTAAGATGAACTGTCAAAGTATTAAACCAGAAATTGCTTTAATCATATTGACTTGTTAACAAAATTCCTGTATATCAGAGTTCTTTATAGTCTTTTCTAAAGTAGACTTGATTTCCAGGTTAGTTAAACAGCAGCTTTAAAAAAAAAAATAAATTTCCAACTACGAATCTGGAATTGTTTCTATGTGATTTCTTCCAAGGAAATTGTTATAATTTCCTGGTTCCATTTCTGATTTTTTTAAAAAGATTCTTTCTTGCAGGAAGACATCGAGGCAGAGTCTACATTTTCATTAAATATGAACTTCAGCAGTAAACGAACAAAATTTAAAATTACCACATCAATGCAGAAAGACACACCACAGGCAAGTATTCGTTGGGGTTTCTGACTTATATAATATAATAAGGAAGCTTAGTTTTCTAAAACCAAATCTATTGTGTTAGTTTGGTGTAAGTAAGAGTCCCTGTGTAAGATTTACATCACTGTAACTAAATTGGTTAAGTCTGAAACTTAAGAACTGCACTTTTTTTTCGCACTTAAAATATAGGCAGGAGAAGATGGAATAGGAAATAGCAGAAGAAAAAGATAAGTGAGCTATTCCTCTTGTCCCAAATGGGATTGACATTTAGTTTGTCTTATCCAATGAGACTTTGTCGTTGGTGGTGTTTAAACAAGCAGAACCAATCAACTGTTTTCCTATGGTTCAAATTAACTCGAGTGTCGAGAATCCATGTTCCCTCTACATCTCCTAAGACTCAGGATTTTGTACAAGAGACACGTGTGTTGCCAAACTCAATACATTATAGGAAATTCTGCCTTTCTCCCTAGCAAAAACACTGATTTGGATGTCTCACTTCTACCTCCCCGTTGCCTTTGATGAGACCTGGTGTTCTTGATCTATGGAAGTACTTTGCCTGGAATTGGACTTCACCTAGATTCTTGTATTAATTGACCACTTCGTAAAAGTATCTTGAATCTATACTTGTAATAAGAAGTGTTTCTTGATCTTACTATATGTTAAGCATTACTGTTCTTCCCATATCCCAGGAGATGGAGCAGACCCGAAGCGCTGTAGATGAAGACAGAAAAATGTATCTCCAAGCTGCTATAGTCCGTATCATGAAAGCGCGGAAAGTGTTGCGGCATAACGCTCTTATTCAGGAGGTAAGACAAAATCCTCTTGGGCACGAGGTGGTGAATATCTGCAGGGTAGTTGGGTAAAACATATGCCCACAAAACTTCCCCATGACAAAGCTAATGCCCATGAGAATTTCATCGGAGTCTGCTTTGAACTGCAATGCTGGAGCACTCAGGGTGACCCCTCGTGAACGTGTCTTGGCACTAAAGCACCCTCTGTGTGCTTGCTCTTTCCTGGTGGCTGCTTCTATACCAACAGGTGTTGTGTCCTATAGGAATCATTCCCAATGCTATAGGTTCTTTCAAAAACCTGATTATGGGTAGTCTAGGTATGGTATTTCCACAGAAGCTCCTAACCAATTTTGAGCTCTAATTGTGGTTTTATTAAGTGGTACAGTTGTGTAGATTCTTTTAGATTCTAGATTAGTGATCTGTGAACTATCATAAAACTGGTTGGGAAAGAAGTGCTATTTCTTTTGGATTTCTCCTGCTTTCCCATCTTTGCTGGTTGCCTGCTTAATTGTATTTCTTATTCCACTCTAAGCTTTGCTCCTACCAACCAATTCCCAGTTTTAGTTTTCTCAGCCTTCCAAGGCATTCATTCTTCAGTGTAATTCATTCTTGTGTCTCCTGAGCCTGCCTGGATAGCCCCAGAGTGGACTGGTGGGAGAGGGAATAAAGATTCCTGCTTCATTTGACCATTTTAAGCATGGATGTGCAGAGTTAGTTTGAGATCTGCTGTGTGCTTTCAGTTTTGTGATGGAGGAAACAGTTTACCACACCCACCACTTAATTTTTATTTCTTAAAGTAAGCAGCTACGGAGACCTTGTAAGCCCAGAACTTTCAATGTGAGACATCCTAGAGGTTCTGGATATTGCAATAGTACTCGTACACAGATACTCTGAAAGCAAGCTTAATTTAAGAAATCTGATTGTGAATATCGAGAAGATGAGGCAGGGTAGGTCCTTAATGTTCTCAAAATCTTTAGTTCTTTGGTTTCCTGTTACTTAAATCATCCGTGCATTTATGATGACATCTTGTAGGACTTTACAGTTAAAGCTAGAAAATGATAGGCAAGCATTGTTTCATATCTGAAAATATTTTTTTCTTCCAAGTCCCAAATTCTTAGAAAAGGTTTTCAAAGTGTACTTTGCTTGAGACCAGTTTATAAGGGTGGAATAGATTACAAATTTTATGGTTTGGAAACAAAAATCCTCTCTGGTTGCTTCTTCCATGGTGTAACTCAGGGGTCACTATCTATTACCCTCTGCTGCATTTTGCTCCTGTGGTATTCTTGCAGAATAGCATGGGCTGTTAACATCAGGAACTTCATGCTTGGCAAGCAAGGTGGCTATTTTGAATGTTCCAGTTAGAAACTAAATAGAGGGTGAAGTTGGTGCTTCATTTATCTGTCACCAGCCACATCCACCTGTATTGGTTTTTTACCTTAGCTGTTAGATATATATATATATAATGTATTCACTTAAAATTTCTAGTATGACCTCTTGAGGAGTAAGAATGAATCTTTTGAAAGTAAGTCTGTTTACTATGAATAGTTATTTTCTTGCCTCATAATTTTTTCCTGAGGTAAGGGCAGGATTATACTGTTGGTAAGAGGTATGATGGGAAGGCTCCTAGCCTTAATGTACTCAGCTCTGATTCTGACAGAATACAGCACCACACATTTCACTTAGGGTGAGAAGAAGATACAGACCTGTCTGTGTCAGTATTTGGTCTTTGCTGAATTGGTAATTGGGTTAGATACACCCAAGATAGATAGTTTTGTTTTTAGCCCCATGCTGCAGTCGCTGGCAGGATGAAATAGCTTTTCCCTCAAAATAAGGTCTGTGGAGTAGTGGATGGTCAGGGCAGTCATCCCCAGATTTCTGTATTTTTTTATTCTGACCATCAGGTATTTCCATCCATCCTTCTTATTTGTATTATCTTTGATAAAACAAAACCTTCCCAAAACAAAATTCTACCTTTGTTCTCTCTGTCCTAAGTAAATACACGAAGTATGATGATGACAATCAGTTTGAGTGTAGGGCTGCAGTTGGGTGAAATCTGAGCAGATCTCTGAGCTTGTTACCACCAAGTTTCCTCTGGTTTGTACTGCTGTGGAACATACCAGACCCTTGGCTGCTAGCCCAGCACAACTCGCTCTTTAGAGCTTTTTGTTTGCTTTGCTGGGTGAGTTCTACCTGGTGAGTTCTGCTGGCTCACAGAGAGCTCCAGCAAGCTCTAGAGCTGGGACAAAGCCAGCCGTGAAAAGTTGTGAAGAAAAGAGGAGACACAGCTGAAATAAAAATCACTTTTCTTTCCATAATAAATGAGAAACTGCAGGCAAAATACATTGTGACGCTTGAGCAGAAAGACCTTCTGTTTGAAAGATTCTCCAAGTTGAGAGAGATGCACGTTCTGTTGGTGCACACCATTTCCTCCCTTTCCCTACCAGGGGATGGGCAAAGCTGAGAACTACTGAGAGACACCTAAAGTTTTGCCTGCAGTGGCATTTTCTTCCACAATGCATAGATAGATTTGTTCTTACAGTCATTTTTTACTGTATATATTACAAAGTTCCAGCTTAGCCAGATGAAACTTGCCAAATCATAGGTTCTGAAGAAAGAGAGGTTCATCTTGATTGTCTCCAATTGTGTAGGAGAGGAGGTCAGTGTTATGGGGACCCCTGTTTACACCCTCCAGGCAGCTGAGCAGTTGGAGTGCCTTCCAGGACCAGGTGTACAGCCCTACACGGGCTGGAACTCGGGCAAAACACAACAAACCCAGCTCACATCTCATAGCCTGGCAGCTGCAGCAGCACTGCAGTGGTGTAACTTTACCAAATTATTGCTGCTTGAGCTTCATTTCTTTTGTGATTACAAGTGTCATCCAGGGCTTTTCAGCAAATTTTCTGAAAAAGTAGTGTTATTTTTTCTCTAGCAGGATTGATTGGCTAATGCAATAGAATCTCTTTTAAATATAACTCTTTTAAATATATTAACTGTGCTATTCTAGAATGAATAATGTCTTTTTATAATTGCAGTCAGATTTTTTTGGTAATTTGCTATCTACCTGCTTACATGTCTTCTAAACTTGTCTTTTAATGCTATAAAGAAAACACAGGTTTCACAAATCTTCATTAAGTGAAAATGTCTTCTCTATCTTTTTATCCTAACAAGTGTTTCTGGATGAGAATAAAATAGCGCTCAACTTCAGCAGTAGTCTTGAAAAATACTAGCAAGTGAAATGTAACCCTTCAGAATTCTATAAACTGTTAGGAAAACCAAGATTAACACATTATTCAGGCATTTAATTTCCCAGTAAGGCTGCTGGAACTCAAAATCTGTGAGTCCAAAAATCAAGTATTTCAGAAGAGTGAAAGTATGTAAAGAGAAATAAAAGGTACCTCGTGTAGGAAGAGAAGTCAGTTTGCAAAGCCAGCATGGAAAGGCACTTAGTTTTACAAAATCTTCACTTTGCTTAAACTGTGACAATATGAAGAAATGTGTTAATATTAGATTAATTTTTAAGCCCAGGCTGGCTGGGGCTCTGAGCAACCTGCTCTAGTGGGAGGTGTCCCTGCCCATGGCAGGGGGGTTG
>WTSP01003530.1:9832-27520 GCA_025331215.1 Actenoides lindsayi
CTGTCTTACTGCTTCTTTATTTGTCTTCTCCACCTGTCATCTTGTTTCTAAGCCTGTATTTGACATAAGAACCCTCTCAGGTGCTATTGCAGTTGTAGTACAATAATAAGGGTACAATTAATATTGTGTAAAATAGTGTAATATCTATGTTACCTCCCAACGTTCATTAGAAATCAGTCAATCAAATGCTTCTAATTCTAGTTATCATTTGTGGAAGTGGGCATCTGTAACGTGTAACTCAATGTTCTGGAGAGGAGTTTGGTATTTGTGATACTGGTATGTTGCCATATCAAAAAAAAAAAAATAATTGTTGCAATTACTTCCTGCATTATCTCACATCAGTATTTCAGTATATTGCCCAGTGAAAAATAAATAATTTCTTAGTGGTGCTGGAATGACCGAATGCTCACTGTGCTACTAGGAATGAAGAAATCCAGCTGATGTAAGTAGTTAGAGTTGAGAGAACTCTATAGGAAATAACAAGTTAGAGGAGGTGTTCAAACAAATGGTAAGGGAAGCAAAAGTAAAGAGACCTGCTCTGCACGTATATACCAAGAACAGGAAACATGGAGCATCTGCTATGGAAACAAAAGCAGGTGAGAAAATAGAGTATTGGTGCTGATACCAGATGAATCATCTGCCTAAAACTGGGAATGTGCTTCTCAACATCTATTTTTAGATAAAATGTCTAAGAAGCTTTCACAAGATTTTCGTATTCTCTATTTCAGTTTTCAGGAAGTACTAAAATACTACCAGAAATTTCAGTTCCAGAATATTGCTGCCAGGATCTCAGAATAGAATCCCCAAAAATTTTACATGAGAGCATGGAGTGAATGTTTCCAGCTTGTTCCAGCTTTGTTTTAGGTTCAGTGAGCCTAAATAACCAGTCTAGCGTGCATGCCTAAGGCAAATGCAACTTCAAATCTTTGATAAATCCATCTGCCCTTGACAGTAAAAAAAGACATTCCCTATGTTGAAAAGAGTGAATGTTGGGAAATACTCAAAATGCAATAACAACGCAACTTCAGAGGGAGAACATTTCATTTGTTTGAAACAAACAAACAAATAATCTGAGAACTCCTAAGTTTCAATAGCGATACAGATTATGCTGACAAATGAAAAATTGTCTTCTCTCCCTGTCAATGTGTCTGTTTTTCACTTAGAAGTAAAAGCCTAAGAATTTCTCCACGGCTTACTGTACACTAAACCAGATAATATTGTTTGACAAAGTAGGTAAAAAAAAGTCAAATTTTAGTTTATATAAGAAACTCTATATATTCCTATTGAGAAATGCTACAACCTGTGAGATACGAAGTCTAAAGATTATAGAATTGCATCCAGCCAGCCTAATTTACTGCGTTCCTTTTCTCTGGAGTCAAATTACATCACACTAAATTATGTTACATTGTGTAAAATTGCAATCACATTTCCATGGTTTGGTTTGAATGGAACCACTGGACTTGTTCTGGGCTAGGCAAGGGTAAGAAAGGCACACTCTGCTTGCTTGGTCTAACTGGAATTGTCACACTGCCCTCTACCCAGCAGGACAGCAGGACAGTACTCATCTTCTCTTGTTACCATTCTTCCCCTGCATAAATTTTTCCCCATATTATAAGGGACTTACTGTTCAGTCAATGATGCCAATATTTGTGATTAGTAGGCATAAAAATGACAGACCTAGAAGGCTGAAAGTGCTTCTTCCACATAGTGGACGTGACACGAGGAATGGCAGCAGGATCCACCCTGCATTTAAGACATCTGGGGCTTCTCAGCATATTATAGCAATTCATTTCACAGTTCCTCTGCAACGTTCCTTCCTTCTGGACACTCTTGTGAGGAGTGCTGACTCCACACTGTAAAGCAGTGATATGCCAACACTTGTCTTCCAAGATCTGAACAAAACCATCAAATCTCATCACACTAACTGGATATATTATTGTATCAAAAATACTGGGATGCAGCCTTGCCAGGTTAGTGCCAGTATATTCCCTGTAGAGTTTTTAGGCTATTCTCTTGCACTTTAACAGGTAATCTTCTGGAAAATAGGCAACTGGAGAGGGTGCCAGTCTCTCTTAAACTTAACAGGTTTTAGAGTAACTTGTAAGATACTTAATACATTTCTATAGAGTTCTGTTTCATGCTATTAAATTAATAGTTGGTTTGGTTTGGTTTGGTTTGGTTTGGTTTGGTTTGGTTTGGTTTGGTTTTTTCTCTAGAAAAGGAGGATGCTTCACTGCATTACATTTTGATCAGGAAAACAAGAGCTTTTATCAATTATATTACAAAGGCAAAACCTTCTTGCCAAATTTCCATTTGTGTCTGCAAGAAAGACTCTCTGTTGATGTTATGAGTGAAGTTTCTGCCTACAGAAGTTGAGCATTTAATTTTAGTTGAAGCCAATCATCACAGAATGATCACATAGCTCTAAATTCTTTAGTGCTTGATTAAGGTGTTAATTTTCTCACAGACAGTGAGCCTGCCATGGTTTAAGTATACCTGTGAAAACAGGGATTTATTCATATAACATACACGTGAACAAACGTATGTTGAACCTGTTGAAATTATGTTAAGACTTCCGATTTGAAGAAAAATGGTGACATGGCATGAGTTCTAGGGACAGACACATCCTCAGGTATCAAATCCCAACCTCAGCCCTGCAGCACGGAGAGCGAGGATCCAGTGGGTGAGCCTTTGGCTTTGTTTGCTAATTAGAATGGGATAAAAAAAACCCCTCTGATACGCGGAGGGTCTCTACACAAGTTACAAGACTTTAAGATTTTCCACTAATAACTCAACCTGAATCAAAAGAGAAGAGGAAGAAAGGCAAAGATGCACGCACTGGCGTTAATGTACTCACAGAGTTAGGTAGTAGCTGGGTTGAGCAAGTCCATTGCAGTAGTCTGATTTGGAGCTAATATTTGGAAGCATATGTTTATGCCTTAACAGCATGAGAGCTCAGTTTTAGCCTTTTGTTGGTTAAAAATACTAAAAAAAAAAAAATAAAATAAATCCCTCATGCATTCTGAAATTGATATAAAAGGGAAAGCGTTCAAAATTTTCTTCACTGTGTGGGTGGTGAGACACTGGAGCATGTTGCCCACAGAAGCTGTGGATGCCCAATCCCTCCAAGTGTCCAAGGCCAGGCTGGATGGGGCTTTGAGCAACCTGACCTAGTGGGAGGTGTCCCAGCTCATGGCAGGGGGGTTGGAACTAGATGATCATTAAGGTCCCTTCCAACCCAAACCATTCTATGAGTCTACGAAAATGTTCACATATGGAAGGTACACCGCTGTACCTTTTAACCACATTAGAATTCACTCCCTTAGGTGTCCTTAATTTATAAATTCAACCTCTCCTGTTTGTATGGTGTATCTTCTCTTGGTATGAAGCTATTAACGGACACAGAACTTTGAAGAAATCCATTAAAAAACTTCCTTGTCCCTGGAGACTTGTCCCAAGGGATTACACCGACCAAACGCATTAAGGAAGCAATCAAGTGCTCTACAAATGTAACCTGCATCTTTCTGAAAAATTGAGCTGCAGCCAGATTATTTTGTCTTGAGTTTCTTGTGCCAGAAAAGCTTTGTCTCCTCGTCAGAATTAGCCACCTAATTTTGGAAAGTTCACCACAAAAACAAAGGGAATGTGTGAAACTGCAAAGGAGGTGTTATCACCTCTATTCAACAATAACAGGCTGTGATAGATCTCTTCTTGCCAAATTACTGCAGCTTTGCACAGAATTTTAATTCGGAAGTAGCTATTTGGATCCTACAGGCATGTAGGATTTAGAATTGTAAATCCATAAAACTGTGAACAAGTCTCAAATGTCAGCAAGCTACAAGGAAACGACTTCTCCTTGCTAAGGCTAGTCTTGTTAGACATATTTTATTGTTTTATCTTGTTAAAAGATTAATTATAGATGCCTTTTAGAGTGCAATTAAATATCTCTGAACACGGCTAGTAATGAAAGAGCAAATAGTTGCAACTCCTAAACTTGGGCTGTTACAATTTAGGCCAATCATCACCTATTTTGACAAATGGTAATTGTTCAATCTTCTTTCCTTCAGTAGGTCCATTCTCTTCTCCTTCACCAGCTGCTCACTTTGACCATGGCAGACTTGATGCCTCTCTTCCACTGGAGTATGACCCAACAGGTAGAAAACCTCCAGCACAGAGGAGGCAACAAGCTACAGGGTAGGATGAAATCCGGAGGAGAAACCAAGAACATTCAAGTTTTAAAAATGCTTTCCTGCCTTGACTCCAAACCAGATCCCACAGTGCTTGCTTAAACCACCCTTATTTAACTGGAGACTTGCGTTACGATTTCTTAGTGGACGAGTGAGGCAAAGAAATGAGTCATTCCATGGACACAGTTTAGGGAACATGACATGGATGTGCAGGTGAGGTTGGTTTGATGTTTGAAAAAGGCAGAAAGGACCCTTACAACTAGGCAGTCAAAACCTCTGTGAAGGAACAGCACTGTTCAGAGATAACGTCACATCACAAATACTCTGGTGATCTGACTAAGGTAGAGCTCTAGCATTGAAAGTACTTGTTTTACATGCGTTCATTTTTTCCTCATTATTCAGTGTGGCACTCATGTATCACTCACTACACTGAATCAATCCACTCTGCAGAGAACTATTAAGTTTTCCATATTCATTCGTTCTGTATGCTTGCTTGCCTGCAGAGCTGTCCTCATGAAATAAATTATTCTGGAACAATGAACATGAGAATAACTTTTAAACTATGGCCTTGGTAATAAAACACCATTTAAAATACCTTGCATATTGACTACGGTCTGAAAAGGAGAAGGGGAAAGAGCTCTGGAAGGTGTAGGAAGCACATTTGAAGACCAGAGCATAAAGCAATATTGGGGAAAAGCTCTGCTGAAGCCTCTCTGCTCTGCTGCAGCCCATGCACAACTCCACTCACACATCGTGAGAAGCTTGAGGAAGCAACTGTGGATGCTCTCTCTGGCAAATATGACAAGCACTATCTAATAAATCCTAACTTAATTTGCACAAACTGTGATCTGCAGATTAGGAAAGATAATGAGCCTTTTACTAGTGTTTTTGTGAGGGCAGTAGAAGAAGCCATGACACCACATCACACTTCTTGGTCACATTTGAAATCCTGATTCCAGAGCATGTAGGCTTTCCACTTTTTCAGCTTAAATTATTAAGCATTTTTTTAAAAAAGGAGAAACCTTCTCCTTGCTGCCCAGATTTAATTTCCAGAAAGTGAGAAGTCCATTTCTTCTGAAACATTTCAAAATAATCCTCGGGACTGAACAGGTTGGGTGGAAAACGTCAATCAGGGCAAGTAAAGTTGTATGAAACTTACTTGTCATGACTGTTTATAAGTGCATACCTGTCAGGACAGAAACAGAATATCCCAGACCTTCAGGAGTAAAATAAACCTGTTTGAGACTTGCACCCAAGATTCAGACATAGTTTGGTTATATTAACCAAGTTCTGCAATGATCCCTCTTGATTTTTAAATGGTGAAAAGCTAACGTTAGGATAGGGTTTTATTTTGTAGGTTTGGGGTTTTTTTTAAAAAAACCCTTCAACTTAGGTCTAGATTTCATTTTACAGACCCCTGGAGACTGGTGGGGAGGGAAGGTCAAGGGGAAGGAAGAGGTAAAAATTTCTGTATCTGCCCATATTAGATGAACCCTTCTCTGCTTTCTGAGCCAAATCTTTTCTGAAACATTTCCTGTTGCAAAAATACTTACGTCTCAACTATTTTCCTAAGTGCTCTGACTTCTTTTAGTTCTAAGTAAGAATAATTAAATTTTTCATACTAAACATTTCCCAAGAGTTTCCACTTCCTTCAGCTCCAGAGGTTACAAGCTCACCTCGGCAGGCAGGAGATAGTATCAGTGTTCCTTATTTAGGCCAGTAGCAAGCTACTTCTGTCACCTCATCTTAAATTAATTTTAGCTATCATGATAGCAGTGCCTGGAAACAGCTCTCCAGGCAGAAATCCCCAAACGTACTCACAATGGTAAAGATTTAGCACAAGCACATTCATCTTCATTACTGGAAGCGTAATAGGAACTGCGGCACTTAAAGACAATATGTAAAGGTATCTAAACAAGAATAGCTCCTGAGTGCAATAAATACTTCATGCTCGTATGAGCTACATGCCTACAAATCAGATGTGGCCTATTGGACCACTTGCCTTCACAACAGCTCCCAGATATTCTTTCTCACTGCGCTGTAGTGGGGGTTGCACCGCAAGCCGAAAGGATTTGGATTGAGCCAGGTCAGATAGAGAGCCCTTAGAGGCTGGTACGTTTAAAACTGTTTCTAAATTGTGTGTCAAATACTTGTCAGATTACTGCGTCCTGTAATTGAAATTACAAAAGTGGAAAAGATACCATGTAAACTATTCAGATAGTGTTTGCAGATTCCTCTAAAGCTTAGCTCTGATGAGAAAGTCAGTTCTTCCTGCACCTGAAATAAAATGTGCCTAACTTCATTCCTGACATGATCTTACACGGCTCGGACAAGAATGGGGCTTTTATTCCATCACCTCAGAGATAACACTGCAGAAAATGCGACACAGGAACATCTTTGTATGAGCTGACTCGTGTGCGTTGTCAGATGTAGGGAGCATCCAGCTGCCTTCAGCTTCTGCGGAGCCTAGCAGAGGGCTATCAAAACTTGGTGGCACTCCAAGGCAGGTGCATGCTTTTCCCCTAGAGCGTCATGGCCAAGAACTGCCCCCAGATCCCAACTGGCAACTGCTGCAAAAGGCTGTTTAAAAGGTGAGAGATCACATGGAAAAGTTGTCTGCGAGAACAGAGATGAACCTTACACAGCTCTGAGTGGCTCTGCTGGATGAGAGGTTCATCACTCTAGTGTAACACTGCTAGTATGGGATGCTGAATTGTGGTGGCAGGGTATCAAGGACCTGAGGAGACCAGGGTGCATATTGTGACGAGGGCAGGACAGTAGTCATGGCAGCACAAAAAGCAAAGCATGGGGATAAAAGTCTTTCTGATCCCAATATTCAGCTAAGCATTATGGGAAAATGGGTACTGTCCCAAAACTTCCTTCTAGTCAGAAAACTTGGGGAGATTTGTCTCAAGTGAGATTATCTAAACATGTAAAGTACCTAAATACTATAAAAAATATCAGTATTCGGACCTAATTACAGCTTAGATATAATTACAAGGTAGATATTGGTCTCCACTAGGTGCTGAGCTGCCTTGTAGTGAAGTCGTTAGACTTCTGACAGTTCCAGACTTCAGCCTGCTCTTTCTCCTTAGTACTCCAGACACCCTCTGCTGTCTGAAGGATCTGTTATCAAGACAGAATTAGATCGACAAACCTTTGACCCTTTACCATTAAATATTAAAAGGGTACTAGAATGTCACCCTAGATGCTTCCAATGCTATAAATAGATTAATAATTGCTTTGTGCAGGAAAGCCTAGACGTTTCAGCAATAAACCACTTCTAGAGGCTTTTTCTTCTGCAGTGTTAGCCATCACTGGAGATTTGGGACTTCCTCCTAGATGAAATCAAATCCTTAATATGAGTCAGCAAGCAGCAATTCTATCAGAGCATCATACAGATAAAACCAGGACAGGTACCATTAATGGTTCTATTACAATGCATTAAAGATAGTATATTTTTTTTCATCTAGTTGCTGCATTTTGGATTATATCTATGCTATGAAGTTTGCCAGTTCTAAGAAAAAAGAACACCCTCTACTTCTCTGGCTGTAAAAGTATACATCTAAAATCCTGCCTTACTGTAGTATTGCCATTAATTTTGAAGGGGAAGGGAGACAAACCCCGTATTTCCCAGTAGTTCTACCCTGCATTTTCCAGCCACCTTCATATATTTTGATGTTAGGATAATGAATGTAAAAAAGATCCATTACTCTCAGAGAGGACTCTTAACTACTCCGGTGGCTAGCAACCAGAAAGCAGCCAATTTGAAGATCAGGAAATAAAAAAAAAAAGGAAAGTCTTTTCAGAATAGTGAATATGTTCTTAACCACTTGCTCAAAAGACGTCAAAAGAAAATTTACAGACAGATCTTCACACCTGAGAACGAAGATCAGGATTTTTGCTTTTTGGCAAACCACTAATTTGGCTGACTCATTAAATGTGAAAACTAGCACACCACGTTCTGCCAACACTAAGAGGAACAATAAGGCATTCTAGGTGCCGTCAGGTTTTTTCGTACAACGCACTACTTCCATACCAACAACTAGCAAATGCCTGCACTCACATACGTATCTTCATCTTGAGTCACTTACAAATAGCTCCTTTTTTAACATTAGAACCGTGTTCCAAAACAGCTGGCCCCGAGCAACAGCCTTCTCGTGGTGTCTGGGGCCAAAGAAAGTTGTCGACGGCAAGTAAAGGAATGTAAAGCATTTTTAGCAACACTGAGCTGCTTTGCTCACAAGCCACTGAACTTTTTTATGTCCATGTCAGCACTTCAGACTTTTCAATGAAACGGTTCTTGTTTGGCAATATCGCCAATTTTCCCCTGCACAAACCATTTGAAAAGACACGTGCCCCAAACTGTGCTGACTACATGCCCCATCCCAGCCTGCTGGACACAGGGACATATTACTTACCATTCAATGCCTGTACCTTAAAAACACTCTACAGTAGCTCTGACATTTTCTAAAATTCTTCTTAAAAGAAAAATTCAATAGTATTGCTTAATATAAGAGTACGTAACTCTGATCTGACAGATTTGTGGTTTTCTACACAAAGCAACCCAGTGTGTTGTCGAGAACAAGCAAGTCAGCCTTTTCTGGCTTACCCAAGCCTTCTGAGGGCTGAGCACTCGCTATGCCACACTTGGGCAACCCTACAATGAAATGCAGGAAAAAAAATTCAGTAACTTTTAAAGCAGAGAGATGGTTATGCAGGTGGTCTATTTGCTTTTCATGCAGCCAGTTCCATTTTCATTTGTCCACTTGAGCAAAGAGATTTTGCACATTCCCTGGGATACGTGCACACTCCGAGCAAAGGAAGCCATCTGTACCCATGTCTGGTACAATGAGCAATCCTTTAAAAGAAAAATGCCTTTTTATTTAATCCTGGGATTCTAAATAGTGTGAGGTTAGACTATCTTAAGTATTTCTACTGCCCAGGTGAATGAACTCCAGGAAAATTTCAGCTACATCTATTGCAGACAGAGGCCAAACACTCCGAGCTGATAGAGGCTTAAGAGTCTGGGATTTGCTCATTAGAAGAATCAAAGATTGTGATTCAGAAATTTGGGCTGAACCAAAACCTTGGATCAAACTTCACCTCTCTGTTAAGCAGGCCCCCCCTAGTTGAGACAGTTTCACTTGTAAATCTGTGTTGAAACAGCCCCTGTCAGGGCACCTTCACAAGTGGCAGACACTATGCTTTAAAAGAGAAAGAAGAAAAATACAAGTGCCAGAGGAACAGATTCCTAGCTGAGTGGGTGGCAGCACACAGGCAGCACAAGCCTCTGCTTTGGAAGAGAACAGAGTGATCTTGCGGTAGCTAAAGATGTTCTGCTTACATACATTGTTGTGAGTAGCAAGAACACATAGGATTTGATCTGCAAATTTTGGTGCCACTTGCCTATACATGAGCTTTCACTGCTGTGTGCTCCCAGCTCTAAGCACTGCTTAGCTGTCCTGCTTTCACTGGGATAGAACCCCAGGCCATTAGCAGTTTGAAGTCAGCCAGGGCAGCTGATCCAAGGTGGCTACAGGTGTATCCCATCCCATAAATGCCATGGTCAGTATAAAGGGGGAAATTCGCTGAGAATCAGGGTGTTTCCTGCTTTGGTTCCTCTTGAGGGCTGCCTTCCTGTTTCTTGTGACCAATGTACATTTGCTGGGCTGAGTATAACTGTGTTTACTCTATACTGGCATTGGAACTAGTTGGCTGTTTAATTAAATCCATTTTTGATTCAACAGTGAGTCTCCTCTCCTTTTCCTGATTCCCCCTTCTCAGCTGGGGAGGGGGTCACTGGGTGATGGAGCAACTGCTATAGTTTAGCCTCAGATACAGACTAAATGTAGGCATTAGTGCATCATCATCCAGGTTAGTGGCAGTCCAGAGTCAGTTATGAAACTCCAATCTGGCCGCACCACTAATCCTGAAATTGCAGGGAAGGATTACTAACCATCATGTATCTAAGCTTTTAAAAGGTGATGTAGCAAGAAAGGAAGCAAACCTAATCCTCATGTTATCAGCCTAGTTTTTTTTTTAAGAGAACACATCTCATGCTGCTTCTGCATCTCCTGCACGGAGACACTATCTCCCACCCAAAAAGAGTGTAGTTACATTAGCATGACCATATGCTTTGAGGAGAGCTTGTCAGCTGAGGCACAGAGCTGCTGCTTTGGGTTCTGGAGCAGGGTAATTCCATGCCAGCCAAAATCTTTGTGTATGTGTCTGTTCTGCAGCAGACAGTGGTACAACAGCACAGAAACCCCAGATTCTGTAGTGTGGAAAAACTAAAGCAAAAAAAGGGAAGGATGGGGAGGTCCTCTAGAAAGACATCAGAGAGATAAATGCCATAAGAGAGAAGTTAATTTAAGATAACGGGCAGCTTGAATGAGAAGCAATATGTATCTACTAGTCATGGGAGACCCACCCCCACCCCCCCCCAAACTTCCTCCCCATATAAAACTGTAAGAATCTGGGGAAAAAAAACCCACAATATTTGGAAGCAAGAAAACTTGTGCTTAGTTTTAAACATGCAGTGTGTTAAGTTCACAAAAGCAATGCATGGTATAACTGCCCATCACAGGAGTGGACTGTAACTCAAAGGCTAAGGAAGACAAAACGCTACATATCTTGAAACCCAAATTATTCCTACATAGTACCATCCAAGAGGTGTAATGAAAATATATGGAAATTGAAAAAGAAAAAACCTAACAAGCCAACCAGAAAATATGAGCATAGACATTCTTAAGTCAAAGCTGGGATTTGAGCAGCCTCCTAAAGGAACCGCAACTAATCCCAGCTATACTGAACAAGCACAAGCCATTTGCTTGACAAACACTTTGAGACTGGCAAAGTGGTGGCTCATGCTCCAGTAAGGCAAAAGGCTGAAACTTCTCTGTATGCAGCAGCCAAATGTCTTCCTGAGCAGCAACAGAAAACCTTCTGCCGTTGACCACTCTGCCTTTATATTTTTACCCTTAACTGTGTAACACTGAAGCAGTTCATATTCTGCACATACTCACTGCATTGGAGAATATTCAAGGCTCGATCTTGCTCTGACACTTATTTTGAACCTCAGAATAACTTATTCAGACATTTTTCCTGTTCTCCTGTTACCCACTAGGCTAAGCAACAGGATTCTCAGCTCCTGCAGAACCTGCTCAGGCCAAAGGAGAGTCTTTCCATCTCCTGGGGCTCTGAATCAAACCAGTGTGTCATTCCCTATAACATTCTGTTATTTGCTGTAATAACACGAACGAGAGCAAATGGATGCAGGGGAACGAATTTCACAGAGTGTAGTCATCATGCACAAATTCTGTATTCTTCTCTATTTGTTTGAAGGCTAGAAAGTCAAGCTATTTTAGAGTGATAATTGACTTCTATTTCAGCACCGTAAAGAAAAGAAATGTCATCCACTGTGGGTAATTAATTGCATTACATATTCACATACACCCACATTCGTTTGGAGCAGGAAAATACAACTTTCTGACAGCTACACTGTCCTAAAAAATAAAAACCCAACAGATATATTTAGAGATTCCAGATCATCCAAATGAAAGCAGATCCTAATTTTATGTTCTTTAGCAGTACTGGAGGCAATAACCTTCAACTAACGGTTTCCTTTAGAGAAATTTGTTGATGGGCACAATTTTTTTTCCTCACTTCACAGAGCTCAGACCTTCAATGTCATTGAGGTTCCTGTGCTTCAGTCAAGAAGAACGTTTCCTGTTCTTTGTTTGGGAGATTGCTGTCTCCAGTTCCTTTGAAAGAGCTGCTCAGGAGTAGAATAAAACAGATTTTTCATGTCCAGAGTGAAGCACCTCTTACCATTTCTTGTGATTAGAAGATAAGGTTTGGAAATAGAAATATCAGTTAAAATACAAGCAAATAAACCATGATGCCAACTATTGTTACTAAGCTAAACTGTCATGCCAAGTCTTCTTCATCTTTCTTACTTTTTTTGGAAAGGGGTAAAATTCGTTTGGTACACAACTTTTAAGAGAGCAGAACTGAGTAGAATTGGCAATATACCTGCAGCTTAGATTTCTTTCAAGACTTTCTATATTACTGTATTAGACTCTGAGACTCCTGGCATTAACTCCATTCTCATTAACACTAACCATGTTTCTCCTGCCTCCCCACAACAGCTACCACAAAAATAAGTTAACTACAGCTGCAAATGAAGGCCAAAGCCCTTGCCTGCTCCCTCTAAGGAGTTGTGCTCTCCTCACACTCTGCATAACGTCCTGCAATCTCTGCAGAACCACTGAACTATAAAGTATAAACCTGTGTCTGTAAAGCCAACGCTCTGAACAGCATCTCACCTGCTAAGGGGCAAGGTGCTTTTAGTCAGGGAAGTTTTAGTACTATTAATTCATCATTAAAAATAACACAAAATATAAATAAACCAAGTTTCACTTTTTAACAACACGCATATTTGGCTTATTTTTAAAAATCTCAACCTTGTCATTTCTCCGATACACTGCTAAATGGAGGCCAACCTATCTGCTTAGGAGCAAATGTCACCATCTGCACCCAAAACATCCTTTTCCCTGCGTCAAGGGTCAGAGCATCTTCTCCCAGCCCCTTAATTTGCCAAGTCCAGCTATTTCTTTTAGAACCATGAGACACTTAGCAAGACACCCTGTCTAAACAATAACATTTAGAGGGACAGTATATTTATCACATCAAAATATAAGTAAAATCTGGTTCTTGAGGCAGCCCAAGGAAAATACATGATCTTTCACAGCTTTCACCCTGCCTTCACCCCACAACGCTATCCAGAGGACCCAGTTGCAAAGGGGAGGTCTTGGAAAGGTCACAGCCCTAGAAGCAGTCCCTGTCCTCCTCCTCGTTGTTTCCCACTCCCTCCAAGAGCTTCAGGTTCCTGGAAGTGCAAGGAGAAAGTAATCTGGCTATTGAATAGCAGAAGAGTAAAAGGGCATTAAATCCTTGAGCCTGCTTCTCTCTACTTTGTGCACGGACCCGGTTCACTCGTTCTTTTCTTTCTGTGGGGTGAGCAGCAAACAGATGCAGGTTCTCTCTGGCCACCCAAAACAGGCTGTAAGATTAACATAAACAAGTAGTAGCATCCAAACCTTTCTAACGCTACTTCTTTAGAATTCTTTCTTTCCATAAATCAAGAAAGTCTGGGTTTAAGGAAAATTTTAGATCCAAACATCATGCTAAAATTTCTTTCAACAAATGAATCTTTCCTTCAAGGAAAACCATCTAGCCTTTAATTTCATCACCACTGCAGCCGGGCTTCAGAGGGCATCCCGGATACAGATGGCATTCTGCAGCACGGCAGAGCTGGACAATGTTCTGGGCAACACCAACACATACATCACTGTTTGCTGTCCAGCTTCTCTTTCACTGAACCTCTGTGCTGCATTTCCCAAGTCTGCTATGGCACAGATCGTGCTTTGTTTGCCTGCCTAAAGAAACTTCTCATGCCAGCTGACATATAGAGAGCCCCTTCTCTAATTCCTGGAAGTCTGTAGCACATTTGATGAGAATGAAGTGGAACATTAAGGATAAGAAAGGCATCAAAGTCCTGTGTCCTGATAGGAGGATGATGCTGTTCCCAAATACAATATGCAGATCGATTTTGCTTCTCAGAGAGATTAGTGCTTTGTGGAAAGTCATAAGACACTAAAGAGGCTCAGTGTCAACACGGGGAATACAGCATAGTTTGGCACAACTACCCTGAGAAGCTGGAAAGGAACCTGTCACCAAGATAGATGCGTTTAAATAATGTATCTCGGGAGACAGATGTATGTAGATTGAAAGTGTCAGATTTGAATCCAAAGTGTCAGAGCTGAACAGAAGCCCAAAACAAGAGCTGAAGTGATACTTGTTCATCACCTACCTATTATTTTATATTTGTTGCTACTGAAATGAATTGCAGAGCTTCCATCAGAACCGAACTGCATGAAAGCTCTAAGGCAGTTAAAGACATAGTAACCGAGATCAAAGCCTCACATTTAGAGAGATGCAACGATTGCCACTTGCCTAAAACTATCTGCAGGTGTAGCCTTGCGAGCAAATGAATGCTGGCCAGGAAAGCAGAGGGGAAATGGGAACTGGTTAGGATTCTTTTAGTTACTGGACATGATTGGTTTATGATGCCTTTTATATAAGCCCGGGAATTTTCAGGACAGAGCTACCGGAAGGCATAACCCTTATTTGTCTGCTTCTGTATTTAAGGAAAAGAGCCCTACCTTTCATATCTATTTAAATACCCAGTTAATTATTGCTGCACAATGTCCTTAGCCAAATGCACCCCCGTTTAGGTGATTTGGGATTTGTTCATAACGTTCCACATAAGCAGCAGTCATTTCCATCCAGTCTCAGCCCAAACAGTTTCTCCAGGAGATAGCCCAATTAAACAGATTTTCTTATTAAGCATGCCCCAGTTAAGTGATGTGCATCACTATCGCCTCAGTTGCCATATGATTTTCACACACTATGCAGAGTATGGGAACCTGTTTATAAACTAGTCGGTCCTTGTGCAAAGAAAGTACATTTCTACCTTAATTTTAACAAAACAGTATCAAAAGGCGTGAAATCTAACCTAAATAGCAAGACTTCTATTGTTTTGGAAAGAAACCACCCGACGTTCCTTTTCAGCATTTTATTGAAGCAAGTCTGTGAATAGAAGCTGCCTTCTGGCATCCCAGCCCCCTCAGTAGCACATCTCTACCAAAGTGGGAAGGGGCCTCTGCTTTCTTTGGGCATCTGGAAATCAACTTTGTAACTCCCTCTGTGCTCCAGTACTACATAATACTTTTTAATATTCAATTTTAATTACATTGAATTTTATTTATTTTTCCTGCTGGGGCAAAACCCCCTCAATGATAGCCCCATAGCCATTTCGTAAGGTTACATTTCTGGCATTTAGCAAGGAATCTGACACAAGTATTGGACATGTATCTTATTTTTACAAGACGATTACACCGATTTTTACAAGATCATCAACAAGCCCTGTGCGTTTTATTAGAATACATAGTAGTTCACCCGGGGTAATAAAATAAACGCTGAAAAGATAATTAAAAGCTGTCACGTGTGTTAAAGAGTGTTTAGGTGTGCACTGAGCATTACCCATTGCTAACCTTAAGCCCTTACATGTTTCAGCACCAACCGTAACTTTCTAGATCCACGCAGTCAAACAATGGCTGTTATTTTGTAATTCACATCTTTTCTGTTTTTAAAAAGCAGACATAAGAAATGCTAAATCAGTTATCCCATAAAACGGTATTCTGACTTGGTTTTCCTGTCAACTGCAAGTAATGTGGTGCTGGGGAGGAAAACCTGACTGTCACTGTGAATTGCCATCGTTTTCTGAAGGGGGTAATAGTTTCCAATTTCACATCCTTCTGCTGCTATATTAGTCCACTTTTCCCATTCTATTACAGCAGTTCAAGCTTTAGCCCCAAACATTATTTCCCAGTTTGAAAAGACGCAGGCCTCGAGCCAGAAAGTCAACCAAATTACTTTTGTGCCATCAGAGGTTGAAACACAACCATCTGGCCCACCAAAATCGCTCCAACTTTTTCAGCATTTTTTAAACGGCACACGCTGAGAAAAATCTTGGTCCAGCTGAAGTAAGTGGCACAACTCCCACTAATTTATATGAAGCTACGATTTCATCCAACTTACCCTAGCGAGAACATTTTGCATTGTTGGACTACGCACAGGTTTGGTACTGTCTGTAACTGTGTTGCTTGGGTGAGAGGCTTTTTTTTTTCTTTCTGCAGAAACAATAAAATTAGCATTATAATTTCTGCACATAGCACGAGATCACCCTTCTGGAAATAAATATTATGTCTTTTAAAACGTACACACGGGCACCCACATACCGCCATAGGACCACGGTCGACGAAAGCAAGTTCTGTATTCTAGAGTAAACCAGTGAAATTTCACAAGAAATACTCTGCTAAAGAGTAGTGCTTGCAGTTGTTTCAGGTCATTTAGTTGGGCTTTATTTACAGAGTAAATGCTCTAACTCGGATATCAGAATGGTTATGGGAGCACACAGTGCCATCGTTTCCAGAGACTTCGTCCTGTGCTTCAGGAGGTAGCAAAGTCAGGCAGCCAAGCTGCCACAAAATTCTTTTTGTTGTAGCTCAATAACAGAAACCTGTGCTTTCCATAGTCAGTTGTGGTTTACTGGCCAAATACACAGGCTATTTAAAGATTATTTATTTGACTGTTTACACTAGAAATAATTTAGCAGCTACTTAAATGTATATAAGCGTGCATACACTCATTTAAAAGTATATTTACACAAGTGTGATTGCTTTGTAAATAAGGTTACTCTGAATATTTTTAGATGCAAATCAATTCTATTTTCCACTCTACCGGTAGGATTAAATTTCTGACATTGGTGAAATCCAAAGACACTAAGTTTAACTTGGTGATTTGAGAATGATTCATAATGAAACCCTTCTTTTTCACAGCAGGAGGATGCCACCTATTTTCTCCTGTTTTATTCTGAAGATAGACATGAGAGTCTACTCATGACAAGTGGTAATAATAGTCAGGCTTTAGTAAGCCTACCAGATAATAATACTTCGGCTATGCTCTGGGGGAGATTGAGAGGCTAAAACTTGTGGCCAGAGGATTCCACATCTATTGCGAAAATATGATGTGAAAAAGCTTATTTTTGCTTATCTTTATCTTATCTTTCTTGCATATCTTTTTGACTTTGCCAGTTTCTAAAGGAACAGATCAGAGGGTTTTTCGGAGAAGAGAAAAATAAATATCACGTCTTCATGCATCGAAGAACAACTGAATAATCATTTCCCTCAAGATAAAAAATATGCTGAGTTTTGAGGAGCAACCAGACTTTTCCTCAAAGTAATTAAAAAGAAGAAAAAAAAAAAAGAAAGAAAAGAAAGATATTTCTAGTTCCTGTTGTAGATCAAAAATTCCAAACATGCATTTAACATAGCGTTGTGGGTCTGTCAGCATTGGTGGAGTGCCTTGTAAATGAATATGCCTACTGTTGCCTAGCAAGTATAAAAATGTGGAACATCTGTATGCCATCAACAAGCACATAAAGCTGTTAATTATATTAGTTCTCTATTACCACATTTTTAATATTTTTTATTTAGAGCTTTTAGGCACTAGGATTAAACATTTATTGTAAGTTTTACTTCGTTGCTAAAGATTAAAAACAATTTTTCCTCAACAAGCCAGCTAAAGCCTGGCTCAAGCTATCTTCCTTGAAGGAAGGAGTTGAATCCAAGTTAAACAGAGATATTTCTGTAAACTCGTTTAATTAAAACAGCCAATAGTTATTTTTCCTCCTAGTTTTACATTTTAGCAACATTGTATTTCTCTGCAGGTAGCTGTCTTCACACAGCTTAGGTCATATTTATAGTACTAGAAAATTCAGCCTGTAATCATGGAAATGAAGGGTTTCCAGTCTCCCTCCCCTCAATATTTTCTTCATATAAATAAACTTATTTACTTATAACACCTATAAATG
>WTSP01003530.1:28195-47025 GCA_025331215.1 Actenoides lindsayi
TCCCTGCCCATGGCAGGGGGGTTGGAACTGGATGATCTTTAAGGTCCCTTCCAACCCTGACAGTTCTATGATTCTATGATTCTAAGGGATTTAAGCAATTTTTAAATACTGTTGCCTTGAAACTCATTTTCCTCCCCCCCCCTTTTTTTTTTTTTAAATTTTAATTAAAATGGCAAAACAAGATTGAAGCCAGTTTGATTCCAATTAGTTCTTTACCAAAATGAAGCATAAGGAATCTAGTCAATGGTCATTATGAATCCAAAACAGAAGCGGAAGTGACAAGCACTGTTGTGCCATGAGATGCCACATACTGTTTCGGCTGAGTTTCTTCATGTAGATGGTGGACTGTTTGAAGCATTATGGTAACAAGATCAATTAATTTGTACTCTTTAAAAGTAATGTTTTTGAGACACCAGTGTAACAGAATCATCTGTATTATTCCTTTTTATAACTAGGAGACTGCTTTTAATAAGTCAGTGTTTATATCGGTCTCTTGCCCTTCATATGCTGATGTAAAGAGAGCTGCAATGTCCATATAACATTCAGGAACATTAGATAATAAACTAGAATAAGCAAGAATAGATGGCTGTTAAATTAAACATTTAATTACAACTTAAAAAGGCAGAAGAAAAAAAATAAAAAAAAAAGGCAGACTTATTCTTAAGAGTACTGACAGAATCCTCTGAATTATGGGTGGTTTAGTTTTGAAACAGAAACTCTTAGAAGAATCAGGATCTGACATCAAAGCAACATTAAGATTCAGTTTAAGGACAAGAAACCGAGCGAGCATTGCTTGGTGACAAGGTGGGTCCAGACAACCTTCAAAACTACTTACAGGGTTATCTGCCTAAGCCTTTACATCATTGAACCATAATATTTCTGGGAGGAAAAAAGCAACAAAACCCTTCATACAGATCTGTCAATAGTCATTGCAGACTTCTTAAGGAAAAGGAAACATTTAGAAAAGGAGAAATACACAGAAAAGAAAAATCACACACCCCACAGCTCTGAAGCTTGCTGCAGTTTGTTCTGGTGTTCTCATCCGCATCCATTACATTCTGGCTTTTAGGACTGGAGGGGACCTGAAAACCAGAACCACGTTTCTACTTCATTACAATAAATCTCTACCGAGGAGTTTGGTGCCGTGCAAGTCAGATCTGTACTCAGCATCAACAGCATCTGTACATACTGGGAACTTCAGTGGTAGAGGGACACACACATCATTTCCATTCAGGTCACTACCAGACCTGGGCAAAGTCAGAGCTGCTGTTTCAACAGCAGTTCCAGAAATGTAAGAAAAGAAAAACTTATGTAGAAGCAGAAGCAAAGGTCATTTGTAACTACTTTTGAGGAAAACATTTTAAAACATTTCAGCACTAAATACTCCCAACCGACCATAGGCTGGATTACCACGCCATTTAAATCTTGTCTCTGAGTGGCAGTCTTGCACATCCTGCTGAGCCTTATTGCTCCTTTCCCACCTTCCCCACTGTCAGCCAGCTGACAGAGCATGGACAGGCATACGGGCCATATCACAGGGGTTCCCACAGCCTCCCAGCTCTGCATGACCCCACCATCCAGCAAGGCACAAGTCAGAATTTCCCAAGCACAGGCTCTTGTGTCACCTGCTGGGATAATAATCCAAGGGGAGCCTTAAGGGGCAGCAGCTCCTGGATAGCCTGCTCCAGCTGGGTTGGCTCTCAAAAGACTCTCACAGGCTTTTGGAAAACTGCCCTTTATCCTGAAAAAAAATGAGCGTGATAATTCTTAAAAACCCTACCAGGTGCTGTCCCATCTAGGGGGAGCACCACTGTCCTCCCCTCTGCCTCCCAGCCTAAACAGAGGAACTTGATATAAAGACACATCGTGTACTTCTAGGAAAGTTTGTAAGAGTTTATTGTAAAAACATCCCGAGAAACAGATCAGTGAAGGATTCCACAAGTGGTTTAAATTAAAACTGAATGAGGTAGTTAAAGCTCAGATAAGCCTTTACTGGAGGGGAAAAAAATTAATACTTCCTACATCTTAACTCTTATGTGCAAATACTAACTCTTGTCCATTAAATTATGTTCAACAGATGTAATTGGAGAGGGATCCTGCAGCATAAAAAGATAAAACTTCTATCTTTAATGCAGTAATTATTTCACATTTGTTGGCTAGAATCCAGGTGCGTTCTTAAGTTTACCACAAATTCCAGTTCAAAAGATCTTATTTAGCTATTTGAGTTGGTAACATTTGCCCGTTTCAAGCTTTCATAAACTTTACCAATCCTGCTGAAAATGAAAAGTAAAAACTTTGTCAGTTCTGTGCAAGTAATAAAAAGGGAACTATAAAATGTATCTCACTCCAAACTCTCATTTTCACCTCCCAGTTGTATCCAATGCCAAATCTAGTACCTGCACTCTCAGGGAATGGGAACTAAGCATTTTTTCCCCACATTTCATAGAATCACAGAATACCATGTTGGAAGGAACCTCAAGGATTATCTGGTCCAACCATTCTTGGGAAAAGCATGATCCAGATAAGACAGTCCAGAACCTTAAGCAGATGAATCTTAGAAGTGTCCAGTGTTGGGGAACCCACCACTTCTCTGGGGAGATTATTGCCATGGCTGATTGCTGGCATTGTGAAAACATTTCCTCTTGTGTCCAATTGGAATCTTCCCAGTAGTAACTTGTACCTATTACCCCTCATCTTTTCCATGTGACTCCTCCTAAAAAGGGAGTCTCCACCTTCTTTGTAGCCACCCTTTAAATACTGGAACATGGTGATTAGGTCTCCCCTAAGTCTTCTTTTCTCATGGCTGAACAAACCCAGTTCTACCCATATGGCTGAGGATGTCCAGAAGAGGTGACACCCACGGTACACCACCTCCTATAATAGTCTTACAGCTTTTAATGACCAATGATTTACTCAACCAGAAACAGTATCTTCGTATTTAAGAGTTTGTGACAAATTTATCCTCCACAAGTTTAACTAGTGGTTGAAAGCATATAAAATCTTAGCATTTTTCCATATCCTGTGTATCAAACGAGCCCTCACACAGGACGCGGGTTCGACTGCGATGGTTAGCGGCACGCTAGCGGCAAGGTGGGTGATGGGAGCTGACACGAGACAGTCACCTTCTTCTGAAAGCCACCTCCACATCCAAACCCCTCGGTAGTAATGTTGAGTCCGGAAGACCAAACTGTAATTGGAGCCGGACACAGTGTTTCAGGCTTAAGGCAGCACGTAAACTTAAAAATGGGCTAATGCTAAAATGAAGTCCATATATGTAAATTCAACGGTCATGTGCTGCTTTCCAAAACACAGCCATTTCCAAAGCATCCTGCAGTTCGTGTGCCTGGTGAAGGATCCCACAAGCATGGTTTGGGATCTCCAGCTGTATTGTACCCCCTGGCTATCCTGTGTTCCTCTAAAGCTATGTGCAGTGTTTGTATTGGGTCTAGCTGAGGGGGAGTTCATTTTCCATGGCTGTGCTTTGTATTGGAGCTAGGGAGGTGTTGGTAACACACGGGTGTTTTGGCTACTGCTGGGCAGGGCTTGCACAGCACCAAGGCTGTCTTTCCAACATTCCACCCCTTCACCAGGAGATTGGGAGTGGGCAAAAGCTTGTGAGGGGACGTAGCCAGGACAGCTGTCTCAAACTGACCAAAGGGATGTTTGCTCAGAAATAAAAGCTAAGAGAAAGGAGGGGGTGGGGAGTCATTAATTATTACAATGTTTGTCTTCTGGAGCAACTGCAACACGTACTGAAGCTCTGCCTCTTGGGAAGTGGCTGGACATCACGTGATGATGGCAAGTAAAGAATAAATATTTTGTTTGCCTTTTCTTCCATGCACAATCTTTGCTTTTGCTTTATTCAACTGCCTTTATTTCTCCATCTTCCTTTTTCTCCCTACTCTCCCTATCCCACTGAGGAAGAAAGTGATAGAGTGGTTTGGTGGGAACCTGGCATCCCCCCAAGGTCAACCTACCACAGTCCTCTTTTGACATCCCATGTGGGGTATGAGGAATTTCAGATAAGGATACTGATTCTGAGCAGTAATGGGCAACATATGCACTGAATACAGCTAAAGAGTGAAAAATGGAAAGCTCATGGGGAATTTCTTTTGTTGAAATTGTGGTGAAGGAACAAGGGGTGGATTGTGTGCAAACTGTCCGCTTCCGATTAATGGTGTGATAATGTTTTTGATTTTGGTGTGGGGAATGGCTTTTCGTTGCTGTGAGTGAAGTGTGTGAAGGTAACGAAGATTATGAAGATTATGAAGATTGTGTGATGAATGTGGATTTTAATGATAATTCTTAAGTACATGATCCACCAAGGCAAGGGGTGGAATACATTGGGTTTGTGTGGCAACGTTTTGGCAGTGGTGGGGCTACAAGGGTGGCTTCTATGAGAAGCTGCTAGAAGCTTCCCCTCTGTCTCTGAGAGAGCCAATACCAGCTGGCTCCAAGACAAATCCAGTGCTGGCCAAGGCCAAGCCCATCAGTGATGGCGGTAGCGCCTCTGTGATAACATATTAAAGAAAGGGGAAAAAAATATCCTGTGCAACTGCGATCAGAAGAGACTATGTGAGAGAAACAACTCTGCAGACACAAAGGTCAGTGAAGAAGAAGGGGGAGGAGGTGCTCCAGGCACCAGAGCAGAGATTCCCCTGCCGCCCATGGTGAAGACCACGGTGAGATAGGCTGTCCCTCTGCAACCCATGAAGGTTAATGGTGGAGCAGATATACACTGGCAGCCCACGGAAAACCCCACACCAGAGCAGGGAGGTGCACTCGAAGGAGGCTGTGAGCCTGTGGAAACCCACTCTGCAGCAGGCTCCTGGCAGGACCTGTGGCCCCAAGGAGAGAGGAGCCCACGCTGGCACATGTTTGCTGACAGGACTTGTCACCCCACGAGAGACCCACACTGGAGAGGTCTGTTCCTGAAGCTGCACCCCATGAAAGGGACCCATGCTGGAGCTGTTCGCAAAGAGCTCTAGCCTGTCGGAAGGACTCACATCGAGGTTCACAGGGGACTGTCTCCCGTGGGAGAGACCCCACACTGGAGCACAGGAAGAGTGTAAAGAATCCACCCCCTGAGGAGGAAAGAGTGTCAGAGACAATATGCGATGAACTGACCGCAACCCCCATTCCCCAGCCCCCCATGTCACTGGGGAGGAGAAGGTCAAGAAATTGGGAGTAAATTTAAGCCCAGGAAGAAGGGAGGGGGTGAGGGAGGGTGTTTTAAGAATTAGTTTTTATTTTCTCATTATTATACTCTGCTTTTGATCAGTAATAAGTTTAACTAATTTCCCCAAATTGAGTTTGTTTTGCCCATGACAGCAACTGCTGGGTGATCTCTCCCTGTCCTATCTCAACTCACGAGCCTTCTGTTACATTTTCTTTCCCCTGTCCAGCTGAGGAACGGAGTGATGGAGCAGCTTTGGGGGACACCTGGGGTCCAGCCAGGGTCAACCCACCACAGGAGAAGCAATGGCAAAGCAGGGAGTCCTGCATTCAGGGAAAGAACACCCGACACAAATAATGGCTCTCTCTACATCTGTGACTGCTAATGACAACCAGAAAGGTGCTGGTAGAGCAAAAGGACTGAGAATTGTCTAGCTAATGTTTAAATAGGATCCCAGGAGTTAGACAGAAATTGGAGGGAAAAAAGTCTTAATCCCTTAGAGCAAACATTACAGCAGCTGCAGCACATCTGGACCATGCAGCTAAGGAACTGGGTGTCCATTCCTGCAGCACCAGTAACGTGGTGTTCAGCTCTAGAAAAGCACATGACAGGCATTTTACACTGGAGGTGAGCTACGGCTCTTCATTCTACAGTTTGGTGGGAAAAAGATGCTTTTTTCCTCTCTCTTTTTGATTGGCATTCCAAGCATAATACGCCTTTGTGCAAGAGCCACAGAGGGTTGAGAAGGCACCTGGACATAGAATAGATCTGCACTTGGATGGAGAGTCTGCTTCAGTTATATAATTTTGTGAAAAGCTACATTCTCAGCATGCTGCTCCCAATGCAGTGCACCAAGCTGAGACACTGTGAACCAGAATAGAGCAGTCTTGCCCTGGAAATACAATGATTTGGAAAGGCGACCTGCAGACATTAACGGCACATTTTGTAGGATGACTGTTAGCAACACCCAGCTGCAGGTCAAAATCAGCAAGGATGAACATCTGACAGCTCACTTCATCCAGAGCCAAGGGCAAATGCAGAAAGGATCCATCACTTTGGCCTGTATTCCAGAAGCCGAGCGACTGCCAGGAAAGAGGAAGCCCTCACATATTGAATATCAGTGGTAGCCACCAGAAAAAGATAGTCACATTAAGCCTGACATTATGATCCCAAGGTGTGGGACACCACCAGTTCTCCATATGACAGAGCCCCCCCACCAGGGACAGCTTTGTCATGGCAGAGCATGTAAAGACCTTATGCTTCTTCCAACAGGAAGATGCTTTCTAGAAGTGACAACTTTTCAAGCTGTAATGAATAAAAATATTTAAAAAAAAAAAAGCTAGTCTGGTAGATGGAGGGGAAGGCATTCAGAGAATAATAACATTTGACCAAAGCAAACTCAACAAGAGCGAGACAAACTCAATGGTCTATGTGGAAAATCAGATCTAAAGAAAAAGCACTGCATTTTGCCTCTGCATTTTTGAGTTACTGAGATCTTGGAAGACTTTTTCCTTTCGTGAAGCACTGCAAACTGACAGACACATTTCTGAAACCAGAGCCTGTTCACCCTACCTACAAAGAAACTTGGAGACCACATAGTACAGAAAACCTAAAACCTGTGAGACCTTATCGTCAGCAGAGCACAGACTTTCCCAGGATTAGGCTGTCAGTAGGTGTTGGGACAGCTAACCCCAAATAAAGTCCACTGAATTTCTCTGGTCTCCAAGGCATACCCTGGCAACTGGCTGGCTATAAAGAACTCAGTCCTCCAGAGCTTTCTGCAGACCTGTCAAGGACCTAGTGGGCTAAAACTGCTATGCTAGCCAGGCCTTCCAGGATAGGCTGGACCTACCTATCCCTCTCTAGTTGCAGTAAGAGTCAGGGTCAGGTGGGGTTTCATACTGTTATGGGATGGGAAAGGAAAAGAGAGGAACATGGAAAGAATGACACCCTGTGCCTGACTTTCCAGAAAAGTTTGCAACTTGGATCCTGTAAGCAGGAATATGAGACCATTCAAAGACTGTCACCAAGCAGGGTCTGCAGATGGGCTTTGCCAGGGCCTCCAATTAGTCTCCCAACAACTTAACGTATTTAGACTATAAAAGATCCCAACTTAGGTATCCCAACTGCACAGCTTGCTTGGCTGCATGAAGTGCATCATTATTTAATTGGAGATGGACATTTAGGGAGAAGAAAAAGTCATGTTAACTGTTTGTAAGCATGTAAACAACCTTCAAATCCAGATTTTGGAATATGGTCCAATAATGGATTTTTTTATATATATATATATATATATATATATTCTGCATTTTATACAAATACAGGATAGTTCCTTTAAGATGAATAGATTTCTGGGCAATTAACTGATCTTCCTATAATCATTACTGTTAGAAGCTTCTGCTTTCAGAAAAGGGAAAACCACTTCAAATCTTAAACATTTCAAAATATAAACAGATAGATGCCCATGAATGCTGTCTAATAGCAGCACCTCTGGACTGTTTAACTATGAGCTTCCCGATTTCTTCTGTATCCTACTCAGTGTAAGAGTAAATGATGCCTGCTGTTGCAGGTAAAACAGTGTGATACCACCAGATAGCATGATATCCTGTATACTTTTGTTATCATGGTGAGGACCTGTCACTAATGAAAAAATTCACATTCGGATACAAAATCAAATATGACTTTGGACAAGATAATAATGAGTTAATAAATCTCCCAAAGACAAAGTTCCCTAGTGAATAGGAAATAATCTGCTTTTCATAATCCAAAAGAAAAAAATACAACACAGCACTTCTTTAAATAAGGGGTTTCCTATTTGGGACTGTTTGTGTGCACAAGAACGTATCACAGTAATCAAAGGCAAAGAAGAGGCAGGAAGAATGTTCAGCACAGAACAAGACACAAACTACACACTTCTGCTACATGTTTGTATTCTTTAAGCATGTTTTAAAGCTTCATAAATGTTCAGCAGTCTGTTATGCTGGAAGAGCATCATTCTGACACTTTGATTAACGAAATAAAGAAAAAATATGCTCCTTTAAGGATTTGTTGTGGTTGGTTTATCTTGCATTCAAAAAGGCTCCTGTATGTCCAGGTGTTACCTGGAGTTAGTACATCCTAGCACCCCTCAAACATAAGAAAACACAAAAAGTTGTTTCAAGAACAGTTCATTTCTGAACTAGGCATAATCTAAGTGCAGACCTTGTCTCTTAATTATTCAACTTACTGAGCACTTCAGTGAAAACTGTCCCACAGCAGACACATGACCTGTGATGAAAACAACTCGCTGCTTACGGAAAGGGAGGCACAGCAACACACAGCAACATCCAGCAAGACGATCTGTAGGTGTGTGAAGTCTGTGGTCTGGGAAAGGACTCTCACATCCTGTTTGTACCACTAACTGCCTAATGACATTGGGCAAATTTTATTTTTAGGTTATTCCCTTGCATTTTTCCTGATAGTTATGTGAATAAAAGTACTCGTGATGAAATATTCCCACCCACAATAATATATTAAGGACACATTACTTATCACTTACATAACACCAGGATTATTTTTTTTTTAAGAGGATTGTGTAATATAAAGGATTAACATTCTTCAAAACAAAAAGTATCTGCAGTACAACAGCACTTAAAAGCAGACTGGTGGGCTGATCAAATGCTGCTTCTTCTGGCTGCAGTGCCATTATAAATCGCTGTAACATAAGCAGCACCGAATAAGCTGGGACTAAAGCAAAGGGCATGAGGCAACTTCTATGAAACACTGCAAATCTACTTGCTCTGCTAAAATAAAACAATGTCAATAATAGTAAATCAATGAAACATTTTAACTGTTTTGTTTGTTGGGGTTTTTTTGTGGTTTTGTTTGGTTTTTTTAACTGCTACTGATGCTGCTAAGTATTCTGCTGTGGAAACATAGTTTGGTTAATAAGACACTATAAATGGACATCTCCCCTCACGTTGTGTGTGGTTATTTCAACATCCCTCCTCTGCCGGGGCAGCTGGCAGCCCTGTGCCTGTGCCTTGTTGGAACTTCAGGAAATTCAGCTGAGAGAAAGCGTCACAGTGAACAAGGCTTTGTAACCTCTCTGAATTCTTCCACTTTCTAGCAAAAGCTTTGCACTCACCCACCTTTATTTTTGCCACAGTTGCTAGGATGCCTTGGCGACAGACACTAGAAATATCTACAGTTTGGAGACAAAGCTGGAGGCAGGTGTAATCCATGCCAGCCCAGAAGGCAGCCCCCCGATCCCCGCACCAGCACAGATCCTTAGCAGCGCTGCAAGTGCTACCTAGGATAGAGCAAATCTGCTCGCTGCCGCCTCAGCCGCTTTGCACCTCACCTGACTCCCTGGCTGCTCACGAAGGACAGATCTCAGCCTCCCACCACCGGAGAGGGAGCGAAAGCGCCTCTCTTAAATTGGGCACCCACCCCAGCCAAGTGTGAGGGAGCACTGGATCTGCCCCGTAGGGAATTCCCCTCCTTGATGGAGGTCAACGTGCCAAAGCAGTAGAAACAGGTATTGCACTCGTACTGCTCGCAACTGTGCTCGCTTGGACCGCAAAATCTGCCTCCTGCACAGGCTGCTGCGACCGGACACTGCAAGTCTTTACACAGGAGCAGAGGTGGTTGGAAGCAGCTTCCAAACACCCCGGTGATGCTTTCTTGGTGAAGCTCGTGCGGATGCTGGCAGAGACCGCGTCAGAAACAAAGCACGAACGACGTATGCGCTTGTTTAAAAAAGCACGTACAAAGAGGGCTTTTTCTTTTTCACGCTGCTCATCGCCTTCCGCATTTTAAAAGGCGATCACAGTAAGGCGATTATTTAGAATAAAATGTCATTTTTTCAGGGTGGTACATTAAAACGGTTTCAGTAAGTATTAAACATCGGTTGTGAAGGAGCTGCCCCCTATTTACATAAAATCTGTGTGTCATTCTGTAAAATGAATACTGTCTGTGCTAACAGCGTTGGGGAGGAAGAGCTTTGTCACGTTGGATTCATCCAAACAACCTCACTTGCTTTACTTTCTGACTGAACGAAGTTTCGTCGCCAGACTGTAGTAGGAAAATTACAGTGTAGTAATTACAATGTATTACACCACAGTTAAAAATCCTTTGGGCCTCTAATGTTTGATGGAAAAATTGTTCCGAGCATAAAAGAACAGATGCTGACAGCCATAGCAGTCCTCCATGTTCATGCCAGTGAGCCGTATTTACTTGAAAGGGCTATTCATAATGTGAATAGTGCTTCATCTGAAGAGAACTCCATTATACAAGCTGGTATATATTTGCAGCAAAAGGGACCCCCCCAAACACCCCCATTGATTTTTTTCTCTTATCCAGCTTTATGCCATTTACAACCTCTGTTACATGAGCCGCTTCACCGCTCCGAACACTTCTCGTTTACACGTTGCCTAAAACAACAAACACTAAGCAATTCCTGCTATAAATGGGGAACTGTATTAGCAGACTGGTAGAAGCCACAGGCTGTAAAGTTTTAGAAGATAAAATTCTAAGAAAACGGATCTATACAACCTTTTATGATCTGTTTTTCTCCCTAGAAGTATCCACGGTAGCTTACCCACCGTGCCCAGCAACAGGAGCATCAGCTGCAGCACCAGTGTAGATAAACCACCAGAGCCTTCACGCAGCACTTTATGTCATGGTGTCCAGCTAGACTAGACAGCAGTGACAACAGTATTTGTTTTGTTTACTCAATCCTTCAGCAATGCAAGAAAATATTTTCCACAGAGTTGGCTCTTTTTCCGTGTCCTCTTCATAGAGACAAAGGCAGCTTGAGGTCAGCATAACTAAAACCAGCGTCTTGCTCCCAGGAATATCACTGCGACCTCTTATTTATTTTAGACAGTAAATTTAACATCTGTTTTGGACTGTCATAACTAAGTCATCACTTCTTGCAAGTCCTAGCAAGGATAAGGTCCCTCCCCATATACAAACTGAGAATTCTCATCTAAGCCAAGCCTTGTTATCTTCCATACTGACCAGAGAAACTTGTGTTTTCCTGGCCTAGCACAGCCTCATTGCTATTAGTGGCTGTGCTGCCAGTTTTGGACACTACCAGAACAAGTTTACCATGCACGTTAAACACGTGCATGCACAGGCACATACAAATATATAACCCAAGATGCAAGAACACCTTCAGCACATTTAACACCTTTGTTATGACATGGATAGGGAATTGAGTGCACTCTCAGCAAGTCTGCAGATGGCACCAAGCTGCGTGGTACCATAAACAGGCTGGAGGGAAGGGATCCATCCAGAGGGACCTTGACAGGCTGGAGAGTTGGGCTCCTGAAAACCTCATGAAGTTCAACAAGGCTAAGTGTAAGGTCCCGCACATGGGTCAGGGCAATCCCTAGCACCAACACAAACTGGGTGGAGCACGGACTGAAAGCAGCCCTGAGGTGAAGGACTTGGGGGTGTTGGTCAAGAAGAAGGTCAACATGACCCAGCAATGCACAAATATAGCCCAGAAGGCCAAGTGTATCCTGGGCTGAATCAAAAGAAGCAGGATCATCAAGTTGAGGATGGTGATTCTCCCCCTCTGCTCTACTCTCATGAGACCCCACCCAGAGTACTGCATCCAGCTCTGGGGTCCCCAACATAAGAAATGAGTCCTGAGGAGGGCCATGAAGATGATCAAAGGGCTAGAGCACCTCTCCTACGAAGATAGGCTGAGAGAGTTAGGGTTGTTCAGCCTGGAGAAGAGAAGGCTCCAGGAAGACCTTACTGCAGCCTTCCAGTATCTAAAGGGGGCCTAAAAGAAAGCTCAAGAGGGACTTTTTACAAAGGCACATAGTGGTAGGATCAGAGGTAATGGCTTTAAACTGAAAGAGGGTAGATTTACGTTAGCTATAAGGAAGAAATTCTTTACTATGAGAGCGGTGAGGCACTGGAACAGGTTTCCCACAGGGGTTGTGGATGCCCAGTCCCTGGAAGTGTGCAAGGTTGGATGAGACTTTGAGCAGCCTGGTCTGGTGGGAGGTGTCCCAGCCCATGTACAGGGTGTTGGAAGTAGATGATCTTTAAGGTCGTTTCTAACCCAAACCATTCTATGACTCCATGATCCTCTCTGCTTTTACACACATCTTCAAGAGAAATTTACTCCTGTGGACTCTAGTTGTACACCAACAACGTATCACTTTGTTTTGCCTAGAAGCACAAAGGCATTAAAGACATTAAACAAACAGTTGAGTTACCACATGAAGTAGTACAGATGCTGCCACATATATTTTGACAGAAAATCAAGCAGAAGAACATAGTGGTTAACTGCTTAGCTTAAAGTTACACAAGTGTGTGAAAGCCAAAACTACAAAAAAGGCATTCAACTCTAACCTACAGTTCCGGCCAATGTTTTATTCCTCCTTTGTCAGCTGAATGTCCTCAGTCATTTGTCACGCTGGCATTAAGTCACTTGCATTGCTGTTCTTGAATCTACACCTACATAAGCTTTGTCTGCATGTAAAGGAATAATGTAAGAAATAGTATAGGGACTTCAATTTTGGTGTAACCTAGGTCAGTTACGAAATAACTTCAGCAAGCTGAGCTAGAACAGAAACAAAGAATATTCACGACACCTTTCAATTAAATTAGCTTTAAAATATCTTCTCAGACCAAACTGTCACCAATTTTTCTGAAAGCTTTTTTCTAAAGCAGGAGAGGATGGATCTGGGTGAACATTATTATTCAGGGTGCTACAGCAATTAGTAGTTGCAGAAAAAATACAAGTCTTGCCTGAGACAGCAGAGTTATTTCAACTCTTTCGCTTTTCCATTTCTTAATGAGAATTTAGCTTTTTCAAACTGCCGACAGCTATCAGGAGATCTGCATCTCACTATTAAAAAACCCTAAATATTCTTCCTAGTTACATTAGTAATATGAAAGAAACAGGGTTCTGTTTAGAAAACAGCTCTTTATGCACACACACACAAGCACAGGAGGACCCCAGCTCTTCTGTTAATAGTATATAATAGAATTCTCTACTATTTTGCATTTTCTAATCCACTTAAAAACTCTCTCCTTGACTCCAGAAGTCAACAACCTGCATGATTACTCTTCCTTATTCCAGTACCTGAATCACCAGCTTTTGCCAACAGGACATCTGCCAGTTCAGGGAGAGCAGAGTACTGCCTTGCAAATCTGCAACCTGAAGAAGAAGTGATGCCTGCTTTTCAGTAATGATGTGCACTGTGGATACCCTATGCCAATGAAGTGCCTGCTGCTTTCAGTCCAGAGGGGGTTAGTTACAAAAAGGATGCACATGCTTATGCTCCTGAAAGTTCCTAGGGTAATCTTTCCGTGCAAGAGGAAAGACTGTCATTTTTCAAGGTGTATCAGCCTGCATACAAACACCAAAGCCACCTCTAATGACTCAGGGGACGTACAAATGAGAGAAAGATTGTGGTCAGGAGGCAGGAGAGCCTGGCTATGGGGCAATGGCATCCCTCACGCTGCCTCAGCCAACCTGGATAAGGAGAGAAAGGTTCTCTTTTTTGGATAGATCAGGACAGCCCATTCTACTTGCTGTATTTGCTCTGCAGAATAAAGGTCTTAGATCAAGGGGTTTTAATCAGGCAGCGTGAATGACACAGGTCCAAATTCCTCCACCTCCTGATGTAGTTTTGAAACGGATCAAACACTTCAAATAATTAGCGGAGTGCTCCCCCCAAAAATATCTACATAGCCTTTAAGATCAGTCACCCATATCGGGCACAGCACGAAGCCAGCCAGCTGTGAACTGGGACATGTGTGTTCCCCTTAGCACAGTGCCCGCTGCCTGAAGCTGTAAGCCCAGATCCTCAGGAAGACTTTAAAGCAGACACACAACTGTTGGACAGGAGCTTTCTTTTGTTGTCCTGCCAACTTGGAGACCACCTAGAGTTCACATTTAGCTACAGGAAACTGCAAATAATCTGAAAGGTTTAATTAGTATCTCTCCACCGCTAGCAATGAAAGCATAGTTTATATTACTGGGGAAAATATTCCTATCTTGTTTTTTATTTTGCATAATGACAGTTACTGGCACGACACTAATCCTATATTCAACTGTTCATAGTGCAAAACAGACACAGATGTAGGAAGAATAAACACAGGAAAAAAAAAAACCCAAACTGTTACTTTTGGGAAATAAGAGGGGAGAATCTAAATAGGTACAATCTAGTTGATTTTATAGTGAAGTTTATGAACCTTGGCAGAAAAGGTTTTCATATGTTGCAAAAGAAAAAGTCTTAGAGAAAGAGATGCACCTAAAGAGATGTAAATATAGAGAGATTTATTTATTATACAGGGCACAATAATTGTTTAGATGATCAGGAAACTATTCACAGAAAGCAATGCTGGCTAGAGCCTTTGGTGGACAAGTCTATTACACATTATTCTGGCAATTATCTAAGCCAACCCTGTGTCTTCAATAGCCTGTGTTGACCAGCAAATATGCTTCGTGTCCTTCAGATATGAAAACGGTGTGTCAAGGACTCACTGTAAATGAATGAAGAGGAGATCTGTCACAATATGTGAAATATTAACATGTAAAGTTAGTATCCCCTTAACAGACATTAGAATTCATAGAGAAAAAAATATTTTTCCTCAAGCAAAATATTCTTCTCTACTAAACTGTTACCTGATACAGTGTACTAGAGTCAGAAACACCAAATCACTGTAGCATGTATTAATCTACAAACCATTTCTTGTAATGATATTAAAAAGTCATGGTACCAGTGTATCATGTATGGTATTAATGCATTAAGTAATACTTGACAAAAATTCACAGGCTCTAGGTAGATGATCAATGAGAGACCTGCCTTAGTCACCAGAATGACCTTATATCACACCATCTTCCAAAGTGGTGTCAGGTGAAGAGAAAGAAAAAATAACCTACATAGTGAAAACATTTCATTTCATAACATGAACCAGTTTCACACTCTCCCTTTAAACGTGTTTTATGCAAAAAGAAAGAAAAAGTATCCACTGTGTAAACAGATGTCTATTTTTATTGGCCTTGATCCTTCCTGTGAAGGCTGCTGTGAAGAGCAGTGCTTGTTTACACTCTAAAGCACTGGAAGGAGCCTGACTTTAACAGTCAGTCCCAGTGCTTCCTCCATTAGAAAAATGCTTTGGTTTTAAATCAACCCATCTCCATAGGCTTAGAACCAATGTACATATTAACAATACAAAATACCAATGAACATGTTTGTATGGCAGAATTATTGGCTGTTGATGAACATTTGTCTTTAAATATGTAGCGAAGAAAGAATATTTTGCAAGGCAAATAAAGGACTGTTATTTCTCTGTTGCTAAATAAAAAAATAATAATAAAAAAAATGTTTAACATTATGACACTGGAATCACAGGGAAGATGTAAATATTTTTGCAGCTTGTAGAATATAAAAAACATGGATACCAAATATTTTTTGAGAAAACCCCATACCAAATAAGACTAGATTGTATGAAAGAGTGAGGCAGTATGCACTGAGCATTAGAAAATTCTTATCAGAAAAAAAGAAAAAAAAAAAGAAATCGGGCAGAAGTTACAAGAATAGCAGCAACTCAGAGGAAGAACAAAAGTTCCATGGTCAGTCAGGTGGTGACAACATATGTGGCTGATAAAAAAGCCAAGATATGTGCAGCACAGCGCTGCTTCTGCCTGTAATCTTTTATAAACTTAACAGAGCATTTTACAGGGATGATAAAACCCAGTGACCAGTGGAGCCATCCCAGCAGTGGTATTCCCTCATGCTCGGAAGGATTTTACTGCCTTCCTATCAGATGGAGTAGCAGGGAACTGGGCCAGCAGCTGCCTGTGCAGGGACCGGGGACCTACGAAAGGGCAGAAATGTGTCCTATACTTTATAGTGGCTTTTTTATCATTTAAGTCAGAAAGCTGAAATTTTATTTATGGCTAACTGCATGCATCTTGACCATGTGTAAAATAAGATACATTTATCAGGGGGATCCAGGTTCAGCAACACAGACCAAGAGGTTACCTTGAGAATTATCCGAAGTGGCAAACTGCTATTTTAAAAGCCCAGTCTCTGCTTGCACGCTGCTTTCTCTCCAGCCTGACCACACACACCAAACTCACCTTTGGTGGACAGCTCTATTGTACGTTGTTCTGACAATTACCTAAACCGTTCCTCTGTCTTAAATAGCCTGTGTTGACCAGGAAATGCCCTTCATGTCCTTCAGATGTGAAAACGGTGACCCATCAGTCAACTGCATGAGAAGCCCACATAGAAGCCCACATAATTCTCCCCCCGTGGAAAGGATGAAAGAGCAGATAGAACATAAAAAATTTATAGCCTCTTTCTTACGCATCACCTTGCACAGTGAGGTTGCCCTCCTTGTTTTTTTTAAATCCACTAGCCATCTGAAAGTTCATTTATTTACTTTTGGCATTATTTTAATGTAACAGCCCAAGCAGACTTCCAGACCTTAGTGAAGGACAAAAAAAGCCCAACAAAAAATGCTTAGGAGCCAGACCTCTACCGAAGTGCAAAATGCCCCTCCATTTAGGTTTCTGAGGCACCTGAGGAGGAGTTAAACTAAAGGTCATAGTTGCTGCCACCAGCATCCATGTTTAGGATCCGAACATGCAAGCTGCCATACTCGACACTGGCATCAGCTCGGATAGGTGATCTATGCAAAAGCAACTAAGAAATAATAAAACATTAGCAGAAGTAACACTATCAGGGAAAAAAAGATAACCCACAACATTGCACAGCCTGTGAGACATTCAAACTTCTTTAGAAAAGCATGAAAGCTGGAAAGAGATGGTAAAATAAGTAAGGACCTGGCTAGTCCGAGTCTTCTTATATTCTTAAGTTTAGGTGTATCGTGCAAAACTCAACTGACGTGAATATCCTTCCTGGCAATGTCACTAACAGTGTGGGACAGTAGTGTTTTGCTTTCCTGAACCTCCAAGTTCCCATAAGACGTTAATTCCTCTACTATAAGCCAAAAACTCACAAAGCCAGAAAACGCAGCCACTTAACCAATGGTTTCACCACGTAGCTGTTTCAATGTATTGGCTATGACTCGATTCCACCTCTAAAACACCTCATCAGAAGCCAAGAGCCAACTACTGTCTACCTGCAGTTGTTTGCAGCCATCTGTATCCACTTCCCACTTCACAGGGGATCTCTGGTAGTGTTGAACAGCAATATCAAAGGTAAACATGACTGGAATGGTTTTGGAGGGCAACCTTTAAATGGTAAAAGAAGAAAATAGCTCACTTTCTTTAATTACCAACCCCCAGAAGATTACAAGGTGCCAACAAATGGTGTAATCTGTCTGTATTTTCCTGAGGTAAATCACCCAATGAAAAGCCCAAAAACAGCCATCAATATTTTTATTCCTCATGCTTTTTTTTTTGAAACAGAAGACTGCTTCCTATCACTATATACCAAGAGGTTAAAAAAAAATACATATTGATGTAAGTTGAAATAAACATCTTCAGTTTCTTACCTCCCTAGGAAAAGCCTGACATCAGTTATTTCCTTACCCATCTCATGTTAACCACTACATAATACCAATCAATGCAGCTTAGCACTCGCCACACACAACACTAAACACTTGTTATTATGTTATTAGTGTTATTAATTATTGGCACTCGATAGCTTAACTATTGAACTTTGATAACTCATTATGACAAGGAGGTTTTGGGGCAACTTTAAAAGACGGTTTGAAAAAAAAAAAGCCCAAGCTGTCTCTTCTCTGCTGACCAAGACCCGTAATGCACTTGCAGACAGCAATAAAACAGAAATCCAAGCGGCCCCTTTGTTTGTAGGCTGAGGGGTTGACAAAAACTTCCGGGCTTAAAATCACAGCACAGAGGTGAAACTTTTACGTGGTAAGAGAAGTAATGGGTACTTGCAATTAATTGCTGGGAAGTGCAAAGCTGGCACCGCAGTCCCTGAGGGTGCGAAGGGCAGAGGCAGAATTTATCTCCATCTGTAGAGCACTGAGACCAAAAGCAAACACAGACAAAGCAGCACATGTGAAGGCCACCAGATAACAGTTTGAACGATTAAATACTGCCAGAGGCCTTCCCGGGCAGCAGTCCTGAAGCCCCCTTGTTGCCACCATTTGCAGGTCTACTTGGTGCAGCCAGCTATGTCTTTCAACTGGCACCAGCAACCTTCCCTGCTGGATCAAATCTCTCAGGTGTGAGCCCACTGGCCACTTTTCAAGAAAGAGCAATAAAATCATACACGGGTGAGTAACTCCTGGTTCTCCAGCTGCCAAGCTGATCACCTCTTAGCAGACCTCGCTTCTGAAGCACGTGACAGAAACACAGACTCCTTTTGCCTTCTTCCTCGAGCAAATCTGCCACAGGTCCTGCAGGCAGCAACGGCCGCGTAGTGAAACCTTGTGCTCGCTGCCTCTGCTCCCAGAGTGACGTGTGTCTCTCCCTGCCGAAATCCCCTTCCCAGCATCATCCGTTTGGGACGGCAGCGCAGCGAGCTGCCTTTTTAAGCGGGTGCTGTAAGGGCTGGCATTTCCACAGGGGCTGCAGAAGTAAGATCAGGCAGGCCAGTGCTGGTCCCTGAAATCACGGTCCGTGCAGTGATTTCCCATACACGGTATTTGGGATAATATTTAACTGTATTAGTTATTATATTGCATTTAACAATAC